>JAKCPI010017039.1:0-17470 GCA_023213315.1 Euborellia annulipes
TCAATTTTATTTTTGTTTAAGTTTGAAGTTAATAAAATATTCTGGTTGATTAATAAAAATAAAAAGAAAGTTGAAAAAAGAACAAATACTAATTTCTTTTTTTTTTAATTTTTAATTTGTTTATTCAAAGGTTGAACAAAAAAAGGGTGACAATTAAACCTTTAATCAAATAATCAGACTGATGAATTCATTGGATTTTCAAATCATTAAAATAAAGCTGTCATTATTCAATTAAGAAGTAATTAACTTAATAAAAACTCTTCTGTTCTAAATACAAATAACGCCTTTAAGAACTAAATTCTGTTTTTGAATTTTTCTGGCTAATTTGTATTAATAGTCCGAATGAAACCGATCCTTATCGAGAATTTTTTTCATTTTACACTTTAAAATGAAAATGTTAGATAAACAAATACAAATCAGCAAGACCGGATGCTTCAATTCTAATTAACTAGCTATTGGATAAGCTATGACTTTTGAGTCTTTGCACATCGAGTTAAGTTAATCATAAGATTAAGGACCGATTTTTTGATGTTTGGGTAGTTAGTTTTTAAGTTACTCACAAAGTTTTCACAAAACTTTCCTTATACCTCAGATAGCTAATTATATTTGAAAAAACTTTTTTAACTAGAAGGTTTTTTTTTTTTTAATTTCATTTAAGATCTTTTTCGGCATCGAAGACCATCTCGTCTCTATTTATTTGTCGCATGAGATGGGATGCGAACCCTTGACCTTTGCTACCAGTAGCGAATGCTCTAGTCCTTAGTAACTGGAAGGTTAAGCATGTTCTTGTTACTATAACGATGGATTTACTATCTATCGGTCGGATAAGTTTGTTAGTTGACTAGAAGTGAAGCAACCGGCCCTTAGAAAATTGCACGCGTCTAGCCATTAGTCCCACATCATTCTTAGCACCTATTTTTTGAAATACACATAAAATAGTAGATCCATTCTTGGACTGTAGAAGGTGTTAATTCAATGAAGACAAAACAATTTTTCAAAAAATTAAAACCTACAGTCCAAGAATGAATCTACTATTTTATGTGTATTTCAATTGTTAATTTACTGGACTAAACTAAAAGTTTCTTTTAAAACTATTTTTGAAATTAATGATATTGTTTGCCAGAAATGTGGAATTCCAATATGGCCCTACAGTATAAGACAGGTTTTTTTTGCCCGACGATTTAAAGGGGATTATAAGATAAAAAATATTAAAAATAAAACATCCCCTTTGAAGGGCGCTCTCCTTATCATGACGGTCCTTTGATATATTTATACTTATATATGTATTTTATATTAGCCAATAAGTCTAGTTTATAAAGAAAATGGGTACGAGTTCAAGATTCAATATTAGATAAAAGATATTTTCCTTTATATTAAAATAAGTGTCATCAATTCGTATATTGTGAATTTCTAAACTTAGTCATGCTTAAAAAGCTTTTTATCAAAAAGCAAGAAAAGATCTAGGAAGAAATTCTGGCAAAGGAAAATGATACAGAATTTGATAAGAGAAAAAAAAAAAAAAAAAAAAACGGTCATTAATAAATGTTTGTCAATGTCACTTGGAATCGATTTCGTCTCTTGAACTAATATAAAATATACCTTTTATTTATTTATTTTTTCATCAAAATGACATAAAAAAAGAAAATGGCCTAAGTTGGAATCCACTTGCTATCGGACCTTTTGAGTTCTGGATATTTAATGACCCAAAAAAAAAGGGGTTGAAATTACAGTAGAGATATAAAATGTTCAAAACAAATGTCGAAGTGGACTTTAGAAATATCAAATAAAAGAAAAAAAAAAAAGCAAGGACTTTAAGGAGACCAATCGAAGGGTCACCAGGTTTATGGTTTTATTTTTTGGGTAATAATATCTAAGACGCCAATTCAATCCATTATTTAAGGAATTATTTCTTATGAATAGCCGGTAATCTTTTAAGGAAAACAATAATGAAATTAATGTAGCAGTGTGTTAATGTAGGGGGCTCAGAACTTAATATTATAAAAGAGACTTAATTTCAATCCAACGAAACATTCGTCTAATCTTATTTCAGGCCGGGGGGGCTTGTCAACGAACTAGAGTAACAAACATCACAATCGTTGCTGTTAACCGATGCGAAGCTCGGTGAAACTTCGGGTGGGTGAGGGATGAGCGCGTTGAAACCGCGTTGAAACCCCCCAATTGCCATAGGAATTATTAAGTTAAAATAAATATAAATTAAAACCCTAATAATGGCCTCTGCAGCCGAAAAGGGGAGTTTAAAAAAATCCTATTTCAATTAAAAAGTGAATAAAATAAAATTCCCAGAATATAGATATACATGTATTTTAATTTTATTGATAATTTTAATTCAACTGCTGACTAAGTCTTATCGATTACATTAATTATATTGTTTTTTTTTTCTTCTTTCATTGCCGCGATTTGTTTCAATTGATTTTGGATTATAGGCTAAAGATAAAAGTTGAAATGATACATCGGAAGCTAAATTATTTTAGAGCTGATTCAAATTGAATAGATAAAATTATTATTATTTTGAATTTTTTTTTTCTTGATCAATTGTTTAAATATTAAATTTAGAAAAAAAAAAACTTTTCATGAGTGGAATAATCAAAGTTTTTAATAAATATACATATATCTTGAATTAAAAAAAAATATATATATTTATCTTAATTATATTTTTGGGTAGTTATTTATGTGCAGGCCCCATCAGTTTATTTGACACTTGGAAGAGATAACATAAATGGTTGCGTGTTTGAGAGACGATATAAGTCCGATTAAAAGAAACTTAGAAGAAAACACTTTTGAATGGAGTTTATATGAGACACGAAAGAAAATTTTAAAATGAAAATCAAAGTTTTCATTATATTGTATAATTATATTTTTAATAAATGCCTATATGCTTTAATTTCGTGACTGAAAAAAAAATGAAAATTGAAAGCTTTTAAAGCGATAAAAATACTTTTTTTTTAATTGAAAAAAAGAATGGTTTTGAAATAACATGCAAAGAAAATAAATTCATTTGTATTTGTTGAAATTGATAGAAGAGGACAAAGAAACTCTTTTTTACTTTCTCTTACCCTATATTTTTGTATATGATGTTTTTATATTAATCTAAAGATAAATCGTATAATAAAGTATAATTGTTAAGAGGAAGTCGTGATAAAAAAAAGGGAAACAAATGGAGGCGCTATTAAGCCCTTGTAGGGAAGCTGGCTACAAACAAAAAGACACCGAAGAGAGCCTCTGAATGGCGGCACTCGGTCGGAACAAAGGTTTTGTGCTAAGAGAGGCACAAACGGCAAAGGGGGAATCCCAAACAGTCATCTGCCCAATTAGGGGTTGAGGTGAGGTGCAAATGTTCTACACTCAAAGGAACAATTTGACACTGTGAAAAATATGCCAACCAGAAAGAAGATAGTGAAACAAAAAACAATTGTCGTAATTTTTTTATTATTTAAAAAAAGTAAAAAAATTACAGATTTTTTTTTTGCTTTGCATTTACTTATTATTAATAAGATTGCGGGCTTGTTTTTCTATTATAAGATTTTTTTTTGCTATCTTGTCACAGAACCTGTTTGCTTTTGCTTAATTTCACTCCTCTCTGAGGCTTTTTTTTAATTTCATTTAAAGTCTTTTTCGGCATTTTAGACCCTGTCTATTGATTTTAATTGGATTGGTGGTTATTATTATTATTCGCTGATGACAATATCTCCAGAGTCGGAGGCAGAAAATTTTTTCGGGAATATAAAATACTTTTTAAATATAGGAGAAGTAGCAGCCAGAAGATTGAATAAAAAACTTTTTTTTCTAATTGTTAATTGTCGATGTTTCGGTTGCTAATCACGACCTTCCTCAATTAATTGTACAATACGAGATATTCAGTATTATCTTTAATTAATATTGCAAATTATTCATTTTATAAAAATTTATTTTACAAGTCATATTGGTGGACTTGTTCCCTCGGGGTTTCTTATTTTCAATCTACAGCCTCATCTCATCGTTTGAAAATACTTTTTATAATTTTTAACAGTATTTAAAATTTCTCTCTATATATTAATATAATTCTCTTTATTTATAATTTTTTGGAATATTGAGATAGTTTGTTGGATACTACTTTCCTGTAAAAAAGATTAAATTCTAAAGAAATGATATCTCTATCTAGTACGCGAAAAACAAACAAAAAAATCTGGTGTGACTGGCGCACAGCACACAACTTTCTCTTACCTTCGGTAATCGAAAGTTGTGTTCTGTGCTTGTCACACCAGATTTTTTGTGTCGACATATATTTAGTTCCCGACAGTACGGAACATTTGAATTCAGATGTAAAATTTATAAGTATGGAAAAATATTTATATTTTGTTACCATGGCAACCATTTCTCCTATCTTCCCTATGAAATACAAGAGTAAAGTGGTCTTCAGAAGATTTCAATTGCAAAATGAGAATATAAATTTTAAAGAGCATCTAAAAAATAATTGATTTTTGAATTTTAAAAAAATCGTTGGAGCAAATTTTGAGAAAATCGAAAAAAACTGAAAAAGTACATCAGTAAAGTACTAGTACTCTTTGGCCGATTTTGATTAAAAGCTTATTTTTCCGGTCCCGGGGGGTGTTTAACTTAAATATAAAATTTCAACCTCATAGCTCAATTCCTTCATGCTTAAAATTGAACACACACCCCACACACACACACACACACACACACCCACCCACCCACCCACCCACCCACCCACCCACCCACAGACAGACCATGTCGCGAAAACCACTTTTTTGGATTCAGGGGACCTCAAAACGTGAAGATCCATCAAAATCTCGACATCGAATTTTTGACATGAATCCAATACTTTCTCTCTATATATATATTACATATATACATAGGTAAGAGAAAGTAATTAACTAGATAGAGAGCTTTGTTAAAAAAAGATGGAATTTTTTCAATCAACGTTCAAATAGAGTGTAAATAAGCCAGCATATATATCGATTAAAATAGCAAATTTACGAGATGAGTTTGTGTTTATGTTTGGGTAAAATTGTGACCACTGGAGTCGAACCAGGACCTCTACGCTTCTTCGGGCAATTCTCTCCATCATAAATACAAACACATCATACAAATTTGCTATCTTAAAAAATTAACAAAAAAAAGAGCAAATATAAATTTTCGTTTTAGTTATTATTATTATTATTATGTATTATGTTATAATCCTTTTGTCTAAAGTTTACTTGGTGTCAAGAAGGCACTAAACCAAATATTTATTTCCCATTTCTTTTTTAATTTTCTGAAAAAAGGCGTTTTTATATTAAGACCAGGGTAGTTTGGTAGTTCAATTTTATTTCATCTATATTTTATTCTTTTTTTTTCTCTCTTTTAAAAGGAAAAATGGGGAGAGTGTTATTCAATTATATTTCATTAAATTATTATTGGATAAATCTTTATTGACAGCATACAAAAAAGCATTTTGCTTAAATAGACAAACGAGCTTGGAATTTAATATATAATGTCCAAACGAACAGTCTAGTTGATAATTCAGTGAGTTGGGACAATTGTAATTAAGGGAGTTGTTGCAGTTTTAATAATTGAATTGGTTCCGAAGTGCAGTTGAAGTGAAGAGAGAGAGAGAGAGAGAGAGAGCTTTTGATTCAACTTCTCCAGAGTTAAATCAATTACTAACTATCCTCCACCCACTTTGAAAACCTCCACTTTTATACTTTCCGCTTCAAGACTTAAATTTATTTCATCTAAATCTGAACTTATTGTGGATTTAATGCAATGCTTTTTTTTTTGTTTTGTTTTCACTCCTACTCTTTCTAATAAAAAAGAAAACAAAGCGAGAAGAGTTAAATAATAAATTAGCGGGGTCCTATGTTTGGCAACCGTGCCAGGTTTCTTAGGGGAGTGAAAAAAATTAAATTGAACGGAGAAGTTGGTGGTTCCGGCCCGTGACGGGTACCATAGGGAGTTTTCTAGTACCTAAGGAATTGAACACGACACGTTAACATGCGCTTTCGGTGCACCTTTCTTTATTATATTGATATCAGGGAAAAGTTCATTGCTATTATTTCGATGGCGTTCATCATTTTAAAAGTTCAACATAACCGGATCAAATTTTTAATAAATTCTCTTATATCGTGAGTGTTTGGTATTTGTCTATCAGACTGAAGAGGTTATTGATGGATGCTTTTGACCTTTTTGTTATATTTATGCCAAAACTCTTTTTTTTCATAAAAAAACCAAGATGAAATTATTCACGGTTGGGAAAAAAAATTATATATAAAAAAAAATTAGGTTTCTAGAGCAATAAAAGTAAATCAAACTCGTCTGACGTTTTGAGCATAGGTCGTGGATCTTCAGGACACTATCGTATACACCTTTTTATATATAAAATTAAGTGATCTTCATTTGGGTACTAGGACACTTTGGATTGGTAGTAAACGATAAAACTGACT
This sequence comes from Euborellia annulipes, assembly GCA_023213315.1. Taxonomy (NCBI): domain Eukaryota; kingdom Metazoa; phylum Arthropoda; class Insecta; order Dermaptera; family Anisolabididae; genus Euborellia; species Euborellia annulipes. Next base: position 6,441 of record JAKCPI010017039.1, read on the forward strand.
GGCATAGTGGCGAAGAAGAGATCTGACTACAAATATATTTTGGAAATTAAACTAATAGTTTGGGCAAAATTGAAGAACAAATTGGAACAGGAAATTGTAAGTCATCTGAAAAGGAAATAGATTTTAATACTCTTCATATCCGGGGAGGTTTTTCAAGAATGCTATGGGGCGCATCTGAAAACGCTATTAGGCGAACCAGTGTTCTAGAACAGTGGTTCCCAACCCGTGGGCCGCGGGCTGATTGGAACTGGGGCGCGGAAAGATAAAAATTTTATATATTTATACAGGGCCGTTCCTGGCGGGCGTGCACTCCGTGCCAGCACGGAGGCGCCAGTCTCAAAGGGCGCCGGAGGCGCCTTCCAAAGGGCGCCGGTGGCGCCTTCCAAAGGAAGGCGAAGACGAAAAGCCAAAGGGCGATGGAGGCGCCTTCCAAAGGGCGCCGGTGGCGCCTTCCAAAGGGCGCCGAAGACGAAAAGCCAAAGGGCGATGGAGGCGCAAAGCCAAAGGGTGACAGAGGCGCAAAGCCAAAGGGTGACGGAGGCGCCTTCCAAAGGAAGGCGAAGACGAAAAGCCAAAGGGCGATGGAGGCGCCTTCCAAAGGGCGCCGGTGGCTCCTTCCAAAGGAAGGCGAAGACGAAAAGCCAAAGGACGATGGAGGCGCAAAGCCAAAGTGTGACGGAGGCGCATAGTCAAAGGGCGCCGGTGGCGCCTTCCAAAGGAAGGCGAAGACGAAAAGCCAAAGGGCTACGGAGGCGCCTTCCAAAGGACGGCGGAGACTCAAAGCCAAAGGGCATTTTCGTGCCTGGGTCCTTGTCCGTCGCAAGTGAGAAAAATTTATTTCAAAAGAATTGGCTGCCAATCATTTGAAATAATTGGAGTAACTATATTGAATGGCTTTACCTAATAAATTTTCTTCAAAAATTATAAAATTTTCAATTTTTGTTATATTATGATAAATTACTCTATTTTAAAAAGTTTTATTCTTTGACATTTTTTCGAAAACTGAATAGTTTTTGAAATAATCAACGAAAAAAAAGAAAATTTTCGTTAAATTTGAAAAAAAAAAAAAAAAAAAAATCATACAGGTGTCATTAAAAAAACATGTAAATATAAAAGAATGAATTTGCTTCACAAATTCATTTGTTTATATTTACATGTTTTTAGCTCTCACTGTACGTAGTACTAAGGGAAAGAGAGCTTATGTAGAGACTCCGGTGTCTGTCTGTCCGACCGTCCGTCCGTCTGTACACAAAAAAAGTACGGCCTGAACTAAAGGTCGTAGAAAAATAATACTTACATATACCGATTCAGCATAAAAAACTGGTCAGGGAAAAATACGTTTTGGTTGCTAGCACTTCCGGTTTTTTAAATATTTAACATTTTTTACTTTCTCTTACCTATGTATATATGTAATATATATATAGAAAGTGGGTTCATGTCAAAAATTCGATGTCGAGATTTTGATGGATCTTCACGTTTTGAGGTCCTCTGAATCCAAAAAAGTGGTTTTCGCGACATGGTCTGTCTGTGTGTGGATGGGTGTGTGGGGTGTGTGTGTGTGTGTTCAATTTTAAGCATGAAGGAATTGAGCTAGGAGGTTGAAATTTTATATTTAAGTTAGGCACCCCCATGGGACGTGACACGAGGCTTTTGAACAAAATCGACCAAAGAGTACTAGTACTTTACTGATGTACTTTTTCAGTTTTTTTCGATTTTCTCTAAATTTGCTCCAACGATTTTTTTTTTAAATTCAAAAATCAATTATTTTTTAGATTCTCAATAAAATGTATATTCTCATTTTGTCATTGAAATCTTCTGAAGACCACTTTACTCTTGTACTCCATAGAAAAGATAGGAGAAATGCTTGCCCTGGTAACAAAATATAAATATTTCGCTTTACTTATAAATTTTACATCTGAATTCAAATGTTCCCTACTGTCGGGAACTAAATACATGTCGACACAAAAAATCTGGTATGACAAGCACAGTACACAACTTTCGATTACCGAAGGTAAGAGAAAGTTGTGTGCTGTGCGCCAGTCACACCAGATTTTTTAATTTTACATTTGGGTCATTCATTCCACGTCAGTTCAACCAGGCCATTTCACCCAAAATCTCAGATTTTTATGAAACTTGGTATGTTTGTTCTCTGTATAGAGTTAAGTAAAAGCACCAAATTTCAATTTTTTATCTCACTTTGTTTTCGAGTTATGGCACTTTAAAGTTTTGATTTTTTTCACCTTCCGCGGCTTGGAGAATGCCAAACAAAATGTGACATGGAAGAGAAAATAATTTCTCATTTATTTATTTGACCACCAATCTTGATGAAATTTTTATGGTAGGTTCTTTAAACAATAAGGAATTAGAAAAAAAAATATATCGAATCTAAGTTAATCCTAAAATATAAAAAAAAAATTCGTCAGTTCAACCAGGCTATTTCACCCAAAATCTCAGATTTTTATGAAACTTGGTATGTTTGTTCTCTGTATAGAGTTAAGTAAAAGCACCAAATTTCAATTTTTTATCTCACTTTGTTTTCGAGTTATGGCACTTTAAAGTTTTGATTTTTTCACCTTCCGCGGCTTGGAGAATGCCAAACAAAATGTGACATGGAAGAGAAAATAATTTCTCATTTATTTATTTGACCACCAATCTTGATGAAATTTTTATGGTAGGTTCTTTAAACAATAAGGAATTAGAAAAAAAAATATATCGAATCTAAGTTAATCCTAAAATATAAAAAAAAAATTCGTCAGTTCAACCAGGCTATTTCACCCAAAATCTCAGATTTTTATGAAACTTGGTATGTTTGTTCTCTGTATAGAGTTAAGTAAAAGCACCAAATTTCAATTTTTTATCTCACTTTGTTTTCGAGTTATGGCACTTTAAAGTTTTGATTTTTTCACCTTCCGCGGCTTGGAGAATGCCAAACAAAATGTGACATGGAAGAGAAAATAATTTCTCATTTATTTATTTGACCACCAATCTTGATGAAATTTTTATGGTAGGTTCTTTAAACAATAAGGAATTAGAAAAAAAAATATATCGAATCTAAGTTAATCCTAAAATATAAAATACTCTCTGCCAAGAAATGAACGCATCACTAGGTAAAATCATAATAATAATATAGATATATGGAATGGAGTCAGCCAAGGAAAAGTAAAAAAACGAATTTATACTGTAGAAGTTTCAAGAGCTCTTCCTCGGGATAGTCTAAATGTCAATGGTGCCAATTAGATAGTCAGTTGACATCACAAAAATCTGGTGTGACTGGCGCACAGCACACAACTTTCTCTTACCTTCGGTAATCGAAAGTTGTGTACTGTGCTTGTCACACCAGATTTTTTGTGTCGACATGTATTTAGTTCCCGACAGTACGGAACATTTGAATTCAGATGTAAAATTTATAAGTATGGGAAAATATTTATATTTTGTTACCATGGCAACCATTTCTCCTATCCTTCCCTATGAAATACAAGAGTAAAGTGGTCTTCAGAAGATTTCAATCGCAAAATGAGAATATACATTTTAAAGAACATCTAAAAAATAATTGATTTTTGAATTAAAAAAAAAAATCGTTGGAGCAAATTTTGAGAAAATCGAAAAAAACTGAAAAAGTACATCAGTAAAGTACTAGTACTCTTTGGCCGATTTTGATTAAAAGCTTATTTTTCCGGTCCCGGGAGGTGTTTAACTTAAATATAAAATTTCAACCTCGTAGCTCAATTCCTTCATCCTTAAAATTGAACACACACCCACCCACCCACCCACCCACCCACAGACAGACCATGTCGCGAAAACCACTTTTTTGGATTCAGGGGACCTCAAAACGTGAAGATCCATCAAAATCTCGACATCGAATTTTTGACATGAATCCAATACTTTCTCTCTATATATATATTACATATATACATAGGTAAGAGAAAGTAAAAAATTCATATTGTTGATTTTTTTACTTTCTCTTACCTATGTATATATGTAATATATATATATATATAGAGAGAAAGTATTGGATTCATGTCAAAAATTCGATGTCGAGATTTTGATGGATCTTCACGTTTTGAGGTCCCCTGAATCCAAAAAAGTGGTTTTCGCGACATGGTCTGTCTGTGTGTGTGTGGGTGGGTGTGTGTGTGCAGAGGCGGCGCGTCCACTAGGCCAACTAGGCGGCCGCCTAGGGCGGCAACCTGGAGAGGGCGGCAAAAAGGAAAAAAAAAAAATTTGGTTCCACAAGCGGCACCCGAAAAAAAATTTTGGTTCCGCGGGCGAAAAAAATTTGTGTCTCTAAAAAAAGGTAAAATATTTTTACGGGCGGGAAAAAATTTTGGTTCCGCGCAAGAGAAAATGTTCCGCAGGCGGCACACGGGAAAAAATTTTGGTTCCGCGAAAAAAAAAAAAAAAAAATTCGCAGAAAAATTTTTGAGATCGGGGAAAATTTTAAGGAGGGGGCGGCAAATTAAATTTTTAAAGTTTTGGGGGGGGGGGGGGGGCGCAAAAAAAATATCTTGCCTAGGGCGGCAGAATAGCTTGCGCCGGCCCTGTGTGTGTGGGTGGGTGGGTGTGAATGTGTGTGTTCAATTTTAAGCCTGAAGGAATTGAGCTATGTGGTTGAAATTTTATATTTAAGTTAAACACCCCCCGGGACCGGGAAAATAAGCTTTTAATCGAAATCGGCCAAAGAGTACTAGTACTTTACTGATGTACTTTTTCAGTTTTTTTCGATTTTCTCAAAATTTGCTCCAACGATTTTTTTTTAAATTCAAAAATCAACTATTTTTTAGTTGCTCTTTAAAATGTATATTCTCATTTTGCGATTGAAATCTTCTGAAGACCACTTTACTCTTGTATTTCATAGGGAAGATAGGAGAAATGGTTGCCATGGTAACAAAATATAAATATTTTCCCATACTTATAAATTTTACATCTGAATTCATATGTTCTGTACTATCGGGAACTAAATATATGTCGACACAAAAAATCTGGTGTGACAAGCACAGAACACAACTTTCGATTACCGAAGGTAAGAGAAAGTTGTGTGCTGTGCGCCAGTCACATCAGATTTTTTAGTTTTGAAAACGCAAACATGGTTTAGCGCTAAAGCCAATATCTTCCAAAGGGAATGAGATATTCAAGAAATTTTTTTTTCTAAATATTATACATGAAATGGGCTTTAATTTAGTAAAATAAAAATTTTGTGTATTTTGTTCCCTCTATTTCTAAAGTCCATTGCAAGTTTCAATATATAGTTTTACATGTTAAAAAAGGTTTCAAGGGCAAAATGAAAATATACATTTTAAAGAGCATCTAAAAAATAATTGATTTATGAATTTTAATAAAAATCGTTGGAGCGAATTTTGAGAAAATTGAAAAAAACTGAAAAAGTACATCAGTAAAGTACTAGTACTCTTTGGCCGATTTTGTTCAAAAGCTTCGTGTCACGTCCGAAGGGGTGCCTAACTTAAATATAAAATTTCAACCTCCTAGCTCAATCCTTTTATGCTTTCATTTAAACAATGTGTTTTCGTCTGTGTTCAGTTTTAAGCAGACACACACACAGTGTTCATTTGAAATCATGAAAGAATTGAGCTAGGAGGTAATTTGAATAAATAAATATTTTTTTATTAATGAATATTTTTTTATTTTCCTTCTCTATGAAAAAGAGGATAGTGATAGTTCGCATGGAGGAAAGAAAGAATTATCAAAATCTAAGCTACCGTAGCATTCGCCAAACTTGAAAATCACTACAGGTCTAATCACTTGAAAAAATTTTTTTTTCATAATTTAGTTGGGGGGGGGGGGGCGCCAAAAATGACCTGGCACGGAGGCGACAACATACCCAGGAACGGCCCTGGGAACATGGCATAAATTTTAGTAGTAAAAATCCAATTGGAGTTTATTAAATATTCCCTATAGTTTTTATAAATAAAAAACATTTTATTGTTTGTAGATGGCCGTAAGGAAATCAATTTAATTCTAAGGACACTCAGCCAAAAAATAAATAATTTTGCATATTATCCGTTTATTTGTAGATGTTTCGATCCCAGTGATATGGAATCATCCTCAGCAGGGGCGCCGGAACGAATTTGAATCAGAATTTTTTTTAGAAAATTAAAATAATTTAATATGTTCAAATAGTATAAAACAAAAACAAATCAACTATAAAACTTTAAAAATTTTAAATAAAATCACAATTTTAATAAAACTAAAATTTTAAAAAATTTGCTAGTGATTTTATCAAAAATTTTTGGAAAAAATTTGAAAAAAAGTGAATTTCTTACTCTTCTAATTTTTTTTAATTTAGAATATTTTATTTTTCAAAATTAAAAATATATCATTTTTAAAAATAAATGAAATAAAAGAAGACATATTGCCCCCCTCTGCCCCCCCCCCCCTATAGGATGCCAGGGGGGCAATGTACCCTTGCCCACCCCCAGTTCCGGCGCCTATGATCCTCAGTACAATCAACAGATGTTTTGCAAAGCGTTAATTTTTCCCATCCAAAATGACAAAATAGCTGAGCATTTCATAAATGCAATTTTTATAATTTATATATTTTTTATGATTATGATTTTTAATTATGATTATAAAAATTGCATTCATGGAATGCTCAGCTTTTTTATCATATTTGATGGGAAAAATTAACGCTTTGCAAAACATCTGTTGATTGTACTAAGGATGATTCCATATCACTGGGATCGAAATATCTACAAATAAACGGATAATACACAAAATTATTTATTTTTGACCGACAGTCCTCAGATTTAAATTGAAAAAAAAAAAAAAAAAAAAAAAAAAAATTTAAATTTCTCTCGTTCAGATCTTTACAAACAACATGTTCAAACATTTCCATAGAAACAAAAAATTAAAATATAACTAGCAAAAATTATCGCAAACCACAAAACAAGTTTTTTGCAATTCATTCAAAAGTGCGCCGCGCCCCTTAACATAGAAAAATATAAAGAACTTAGAATGTTATGAAGTTTGAAAAATGCACAATACTCTATTGATTTTATTCTATAAATATACACATTAGTTGATTATTAAGATTTGATTAATATTGCGAGACTTGATGATGTTAATTCATTAGTTTAAATGCCGCTTTAGACGCTTTAAGGTCGATTCACAAATTAATTTAGTCAGAGGGTGTGGTTGCTTTTTAGTATGCCTGGACCGGAAGAAGAATTTTAAAGGCACTTTTACTGGATTTAATAGAGGGGTAGCAGCTTTCTAAATTGACGAGTATTATATAAGGGTAGAAGTGGAGAAGGGAGGGGGGGAGAGCGTATTCTAAAGCAAGTGGCGTTCGTTCGCCTACACTTATTAACAATTTTGAATTCCTTCGCTTGCAAACATGCATGCCATCATGTTTCTAGTAAAGTTTTAATGAAAAATTCTCAAAATAATCACATTTATTTTATTATTATATACAGTATAAAATATTAGTTCTTTTTTTAAAAGATCGAAATAAATGTGCTGTGAGTTAAAGCATATGCCAAAATTTTTTTCTTATTTTAAATATTAATTACGTATTATATAAAAATAAAATTTAAAAAATTGGATGACAGTCTAAAAGAGCGGTTGTTAAACTTTTCCGGTCAGGGAACGTTTCGGAAAACAATTGCGTTCCTTAGAACCAGAGGCGTCATTTCAACTTTTTCTTGGGGAAGGCAAACTTTTTTTTCTTAAAATTTACTTACAAATAGGTATCTTAAATTTGAGTAAGGGCGGATCCAGAGGTGTTTCTTAGGGTGGGAGGGGTAATCTGGTGTGACTCGTCGCACAGCCACAATTTTTTCTTAATTTCGGTAATTTAAAGGCCCATTCTGTACTTGTTTGCCAGAATATAAATACAAATCAAATTTTTAAGTATTAATTTTTAAAATTTCACCTTGTATTTTTATTGACCATTGTAAACCCAAGACAAGAATCAGGTTTCTGATGATATAATTTCTTTGGATTGAAAAAAAATAGTTAAAAGATGACATACATGGTTCCATAATAATTGTAATATTTTGTGTAAATATAAATGTTTTGTTGAATTTTCTATTTTGGTTTCCAAAATAAGCAGCTTATGAATTGCTCTTCGGCTTAAATCATTCTTAATATATGATAAATGAAGGATAAAAAGGATCTTAATTATAAAATTATACTTGCAGAAGTTGTGGAATTAGGGAACATTTAAGAAAGAATTGTTTTTTAAAGACGGTGAGTGTTACAAATGCAAATCTTTCTAATGTTTGCCAGAATAAGTCAAATTCTTCAAAAGTTAATGTTTTACTCAATCCATAAAAGATAAATTTACTATTATGCCATAGAGCCAACAGAGAAAAGATTTCGGAGACTTCTATCCTTCTGGGTTCTGGCTACTTGTTATATCTTATAAATTAAATAAATAGCTCTATATTTTTAATGCTTTATAATTAATTACATGGGATAATAACAAATTAATAATAAAAAGGAATAACAATCCAGACACGGCCTTTTTGAGTCACTTGGTTATCTCTTTACACCCATAACTACAGTACCCCTTTTAAAAATATGTTTAAATAATTTTCTAAATTATAGTAAAACGATGCCCTTCTGCAACAAATTTTTGAGAGAGTTGTAGAAAGTTGAGATTTGTATATAATATAGTAATACATATTCCTGGAACTACTCTGGCGCTTACAGCGAAGGGGTTTATTGAAATACAACACGCTACCTAGTTCTATAAGAAATCCCGATACAATTGCGCATTTTAAGGCCAAACTAAGACTGTATATGAGGGAGAACTGAATGTTGTTGAAATGAATCTTATGTCTATTACGAGTATTTTGTTTGTTTATGACTCAAAATTTTGTATAAATGTAAAATGTGTCTATGTATTATACCTAAGAAGAACAATAAAGATATTAGATTGCAATTGGAAGATTTTCGCTGGATAAGATGTATAGGAAAGAACCGGAGAATAAAAACCAGCAATTGATGGACCCTCTCACATCATCTTTAATTAGCAAATATTTCGACTGGCATCACGCCTAGTCATCATCAGTGCAAACAAATGATTTGGCGGAGGGCCCGTGTCAAACAATAGTTGAGGATAATAATAACTGACTTGCTGTCTGACCCCTGCTTCTCCGAGAAATTTTAAAATAATCCTCAACCATTGTTTGACACGGGCCCTCCACCAACTCATTTGTTTGCACTGATGATGACTAGGCGTGATGCCAGTCGAAATATTTGCTAATTAAAGATGATGTGAGAGGGTCCATCAATTGCTGGTTTTTATTCTCCGGTTCTTTCCTAATAAAGATATTATTACTATATTATTATTTTTTATTTTTTTTATTATTATTTTTGTATATGTATAAGGGCCTGTAATGAGTTATTTAATTGTTGAGTCTTGTGCAACAAAACTTAGAGTTAAACAAAAATCTTTGAAAATTTTTTTAAGTTGGTAGAATATAAAAACGTAGATAAACCTTATGTCTGTCCACCTTTGCTCTTTTTAATCCGATATTGTTTTGTAAATATTGGTCTGTATTACCTTATTTAACTTGTACTTTTGAGAAATATATTTTTGAATATAGATAAATACCTGTTGATTCTAGATCAGTGGTTCCCAACTGGTGATCCTCGAAGGAGTCCCAAGGGGTTCGAGAGGAGGGTGTCATTATTGTAAAAATCTGGTGTGACTGGTCGCACCGCACACAACTTTTACCTTTGGTAAGAAAGTTTTGTACTGTGCTTGTCACACCAGATTTTTTGTGTTGACATATGTTTTAGTTTCCGCCGATATATTATAATTCAAGATATACAATTTATAAACAGAGTAAAATATTTATATTTTGTTCCCATGGCAACCACATTTCTCCCTATCTTTCCTATGAAGTACAAGAGTAAAGTGTATTGCTTCAAACAATTTTGAGAGAAAAATGAGAATATACATTTGAAAGAGCATCTAAAAAATAATTGATTTTTGAATTTTAATCAAAATCTTTAGAGCGCATTTTGAGAAAATCGAAAAAAACTGAAAAAGTACATCAGTAAAGTTAGTACTTTATAGCCGATATTGTTTAAAAGCTTATTTTCACACTCTAGGGAAAGTGCCTTACTTAAATGTAAAATTTCAGCCTCATAGCTCAATTCTTTCATGCTTAAAAATTGAACACAGACGCACAGATACACACAGACAGATTCCATGTATATCCATCAAAAATTCGACATCGAATTTTCCACATGAATCCAATACTTTCTCTCTCTAAAGTTAAGGGACCGTGATGATAACGTTGAGAAGAAAATGCAGAGGCAGCCAGCAAGAAATTATTCTGAATGCTACAACAATTCTCCGGGAGACAGTTCGGTGCTTTATCAGTGCTTCCATCATCATGTTTATTTTTATATTGATGTCTATGTTTTTTATTATAGAAAGGATTGGATGACGTGGAGCACTAATAAATGCACCGAAACGTCTCCGGAAAATTTTTGTAGTATTCAGAATAAAATTTCTTTTTTGGCTTCCTCTGCCCGCCCTTCCTCTCAATGTCCTGTAAGTTTTGAGTCCAAATCGTTGTAATAGCTCATTGAAGGAAATATTTTTGAGGTAGAGCCCAATTTTTTTTTTTTTTTTTTTTAAAAAATCATCAAAAAACTTGACGGATTTGGAATCTATGAGCAATATTTTTTTTTTAACGTTCCGCGGTTAAAATTGAAGTGTAAAAGTGTTCCGTGACTTGAATTGAGGTTGAGAACCTCTGATCTAGATGATACGATCAGGAGGAAATATTAGCTCGGTAACTCGTGGTCGCCATCTACATACTCACAAAATTGAGCCCCCTGAGTTTTGGGAAGACCAGCCCTTTAGTTGTAATTAGATATTCGAAATTAGATAATAGTTTGCACTATGTAGTGTACGGTATATGGGCTAAATAGTATAAATGTTTTATGTAGGATATTAGCAATTTTTTTGAATTAGAATATAGATTCTTAAGAACGAGCTAATCTAGAACTAGATAGAACCTATTTGACTTGAATGAATAGCAATAGTTTCG
>JAKCPI010017040.1:0-56255 GCA_023213315.1 Euborellia annulipes
TACTTTCTCGTACCCTATATATGAAATATATATAGAGAGAGAAAGTATTGGTTTCATGTGTCAAAAATTCGATGTCGAGATTTTGATGATCTTCACGTTTTGAGGTCCCCTGAATCCAAAAGTGTTTTTACCTTTTTCTTTTGTATAGATCCAATTCCCGCTTAGGCTTAAAGTGAGATCACCAGGTACTAAAGACGATACGGGAGAAATTTATTTTTTAATGGATTAATGCAATTAAAATTTGAATATCTTTGGAATGGAAGATTTATTGCAATATTTTCGACCAAGGTATTATAGGTGCGGTTGTAATAATAAAAAATCTGGTGTGACTGGTGCACAGCACACAACTTTCTCTTACCCTTCGGTAAGAGAAAGTTGTGCACTGTGCTGGTCACACCAGATTTTTTGTGTCGAGATATATTTAGTTTCCCATAGCACCTTAGTTTCAAACTTGCATTTTAAATGTTGATTGCTTGAAATAAACTATGGTTATTTTTCAAAATTTTAATCTCATATTTGGACATTTTATACACAATATAGATTCGTAAATAAATACAAAATTTCATAAGAATTGGAAAAAAAATTTTAAATGCGTAAAAAGTTCCAAAGGGGACCCCCTTTTGAATCTAAATTAACATACAAATCCCTATAGGAAATTAACATTGGTCAAATGCGAAGATAAGGTAGAAAAATTTAAAACGCGTAGAAAGAGAGAAGATAGTTTTGTGAGAGAGAGAGATATGTTTTCTCCGAAAAAAAAAATGGGCGTTTAAATAATAATTGATTTTTAATCTAATAAAAAGAAAAAGATTTAAATTCGGTTACCATGGCAACCATTTATTTCTCCTATCTTTCCTATGAAGCACAAGAGTAAAGTGTGCTTCAAACAATTTTGAGGGCAAAACAAGAATATACATTTGAAAGAGCATCTAAAAAATAATTGATTTTTGAATTTTAATCAAAATCGTTAGAGCGAATTTTGAGAAAATCGAAAAAAACTGAAAAAGTACATCAGTAAAGTACTAGTACTTTTTGGCCGATTTTGATTAAAAGCTTATTTTGTCGGTCCCGGGGGTGTTTAACTTAAATATAAAATTTCAGCCTCCTAGCTCAATTCCTTCATGCTTAAAATTGAACACACACACACACACACACACACACACACACACACACACAGACAGACAGACAGACAGACCATGTCGCGAAAACCACTTTTTTGGATTCAGGGGACCTCAAAACGTGAAGATCCATCAAAATCTCGACATCGAATTTTTGACATGAAACCAATACTTTCTCTCTCTATATATTTCATATATAGGGTACGAGAAAGTAAAAAAGAGATATTTTTATTATTGTTCGCTTTATTTTTCGGAAATTTATTTGTTTAGAAGTCATTTCTATCCAGTATTTTGGAAATTGGGTCTTGATCCCCCATCCCAGTTATCCATACTATTTTGAAGTTTTTTAGAAATATTGCATTATAAATTCATTATTATCTCCATTTAATCGCTTTTAATGTAATTTTTAAATTTTAAATAAATATCTAGACGAATTAATTATTTTAATGTATAAATTAAGTCAAATTTTAACAAAATTAATTCTATCAATGTTCAGGTGGATTCTGATATTAGAGGATGGGGTTTTTGCATACTTTTTATTTATCATTTTATTTTTATTCATTATAAATTAATGATATAGCCTATAATGAAATTGTTAAATAATATATATAATAAATGACAAATGAATTATTTTTTTTTTTTAATTAACTTTTTTTTTTTTAAAAAAGCTTATAGTAGGAGAGCTGGCGACAAAAATGGGCAAGAGTTTTCTGAAGGCTAATATTTTCAGAATAGGATGCATTTTAGTGATGGAAAGATACTCTAGAGTCAGCACTTCCAGTACCGGGGCCTTATTCGGACGCCAAAGGCCCCGGTACTGGAAGTGCTGACTCTAGAGTATCTTTCCATCACTAAAATGCATCCTATTCTGAAAATATTAGCCTTCAGAAAACTCTTGCCCATTTTTGTCACTATGGACTTGGACTATTATTTCATTTTATTATAAAATGTATATTCAATATTTTAGTAATTTGATTGATTAATTGTTTGGGCCGGCGAGCTAGAATAAAGGTAGTCTGTCTGCCGCTAAAGCGGGAAGTCCTGGTTCGAGGCCAGGAGGCACGATTTGCCCAAAACAAACACTCGAAAATTATTTTTATCTTCAACGGTATATTGACTAATTCACTGTTTATTTATTGGCTGTTGTTTAGAAAAAAACTTCATCTTTTTCAAACAAAACTCTACCTAGGTATTCTAGTTTTTAATAAATTTTACTTTTCTTATGTTCATTTTATTGAAATATATAGAGAGAAAGTATTGAGATTCTGTCAAAAATTTGATGTTGTGATTTATATGGAAATACACTTTTGAAATTTTTTTTATTTATTTAAGGTATTTTTCGGCATCGAAGGCCATTTAGACCCCGCTTCTATTTATTTTAATTGATTAGTAGTCGAGAGTGAAGTTTAATGATTCAATTTTTACCGATTTTCTCAAAATTGACTAACGAATTTGGTAAAAATTCATATCATTTATTTTTTATTCTCATAAATATAAATATTTTCCTCTAGCTACCTTTTGACATCTTGGCTTTTAATATACTACTGGAAACTAAATAAATCTGGACTCAAAAAATCTGGAGTGACAGCACATCACACAACTTTCGAATGCCAAATATAAGAGTTGTTTGCTCTGTGGTTATTCACACCAGATTTTTTAAATTATTTCTTTTCAATTGTTTTGGCAGCAAAGGATTTATTCATATTATTTTCTTCTAGAAAATTAAGCTCTTTATAAAATTTTTTTTTACAATAAAATAAAAAATTTATTATAAGCTTATTAGTTAGCTATATCTAGGTGTTTATTTCATATATAAAGATAAATATAATATCTTACAATTGTATTTGTTATTTCTTTATTTCACTACTACACTTTAAAGAATATTGCACCTTTTTTTTTATGGTGTGTTTCTGTATCATAAGTTGCCCGGCTTGAAAATCCCCGAGATCAGGCCATGAAAATCCCGAAATTGTTTAGTGCCGTTTCTCACCTGCAATCTTTACCGTTCACCAGGGACGGATAAACGAGAAAGAATGATAATAGAAATAAAAAGAGAGGGGTAAATGGTGTTTTGTGATGATCTAGGAAAAGATAAAGAGAGAGAGAGAGAAATAGATATCTACCCTCTGCATCTTTCGTTTAGATATCTTTCTATAAATATATCAATAATTGTTTTTAGGGTTTCTAAAATTTTTCTATCATTTTATTCGTTTTTTGAAAATATCTGAACGCTTTAGTGCTAAAAATAATAAGAAGAAAGACGTATAAATTTTATAAATCTGTGGACATACCTAAACTTGCAAGAAAGAAGTTTATAGAAATTTACATTTACTACTATAGTTTGGGATGATTATTTTATGGTTCAATAAATGTTAAATAAATTTCGCTCAGGGGCCCACATCTTGTGGGTACGTGGATGGCGACCACGAGCTGCCCGAGCTGGGACAGGCAGTCCTTCAGTTCCTTTGTATGTCAGTCTCTTCCTTCCTCTTTTCAACAGAGGTCAGACTGTGCGACGGGCCGGCCTGTCTTATTTCTTCGGTAGGGTTGGAGGGAAATGAGGTCCGCCGACCCCGCATCGTGGAAATGGGGCGAGGACAGAAGAAGAAAAAGAAATGTTGAATAAATTAAAAGCCGAGATTCGTGAATTACGAGTGGAAAGTTGATGATTAGAATTTGTCAGGTTGCTTTGTCTAGATTTTTTAAGTGACGAACCTCTCACTCCTAAAATATGAATCTGGATGTTGGCTACTGAGCCACCAGATACATGTTTTAAAAATTTTTAACACTAAATTTCGCTATCTATTATTAATTTACTTACTACCTACCTACCTTTTATATAAAGGGGGGGGGGGGGATATAGAATTATCCCAGATAGAAAAGGGACTCGAAATATTACAGTTTGAGATCTTCTGAATTGTACAATAAAATGTTAAATTGCTCTATTTAATGCTATTTTGAATCCCAATAGGCATTTCATGATTCAGCATAAAGCAAAAAATTATAGACAGCTTATAGCGAGTTGAATAAATTAGCAAATGCAGTTAGGTATATTTTGTTTAATAGGCACTACAAGCCGACATTTCGGTCAGATATGCGTCCATTCAATATAAAAGTATTTTTGTCAAAAGATGAAGACCAAAGACAGTGAGAGTCTAGATCAGAAGCTCACTAACTAAGAGTTTTGAGGCTTGAAGCAATTCATCAAAAAAAAAAAAAAATAATACTGGATTTGTGAGCAAAAAACTCGTGGATTTCCCACCACCACGGCCAATGCCATCGTTTTTTTTTTTTTTTTTGACGAATATCAGTCTCCCAAATCGCCTGATTTGGCTTCCTGAGACTTTTTCTTCTTCAGCCAACTCAAAAAAATCGCTCAAAATACGAAGAAGAGTTAATGAAAAAATCTAAGTGGGATCACACTGAAAAAGTTCATACATATCTACAATTTTAGTGTCAGAAATATATATCATATTTCATCTATCTGGCTGTTTGCGTTTTTAAGCAATCGTTTTCACACACACAGTACTTTGAACCGGTAATAATAATAAATAAATACCTGATAAAGGGGGTATATATTATATTGATTTTAATATGATGGGTATTGATTGAGGTTTTTTATGGTATTTTATTCAATCTTGAATTTTCTCGATCTGAGTGATAATGGATGGTTGTGTTGAGTCATACCTAATAGTACAATATCTACAGTAATAAAGAATTATTCTAATATAATTTAATTACTTTTATCATATGTGCCGTTTAAAGATATAAATTTTGTAACCAGAAGTGTTTTGCTTTTATTTAAACAAATGAATAACATTAAATATTTAATGAAGATAAATTCCCTGGAATCCCGCTAATCCTGCTTTGGCCCCGATGCGGCACCTGCTGATCCCTTGTACCCCATTATCAACTTTAAAAAGCCATACAGCCGACAAATCGCCAGCCCTAATTAGATTAAAATTAAAATTCGCATTTCTCTCTCTCTTTCTTTCTCCCGTCTATTTATTATTAATTGAATTTAAATCGTAACAAATACAGTTAATTACTTTTCAATTATAATGATGATGAGTGAATCACATGCTAAAATATCATTAAACTTTCCCATATCTTAATTTTCATAAATTTGAGACTTGATTTCTTTTTCAATCAAAACTCAATTATTGTTAAAAAAAAATACGATCAGAGGAAGATTAATCAAACTATGTAATTTACCAACAACAAACATTTGCTAATTAATTAATATTAGATTAAGATTAATGAATAATTTACTAATTATTTGATTATATGTTTTATTAGTTATATCATGCAATCATCTCTAATTAACTAATGATTAGGATTTGAATTTTATAAGCTGAATTTATTTAATTCCTAACTGAATATAACAATTAATTAGAGTCGAAATATTTTCATTTATGCTTAGAGCCTTAATCCGTGCGATGTTTGTGGTTAAAAGAGTTTATGTTTAACTAGAACCTTTAAGGGATGACCATAAAACTTCAGTAAAATAATTACAATTTTAAATTAGTACAGACAAAAACCAAAATAAAACATGAAAAAATAAAATAATTCACCGTAGGCTCTATAATTTGATAATAATTAATAGTAAACATTAGGTTTAGTTTGGAAAAAGGAATTTTATTTGCAGGAAGGTGAAGAAATATAGACTTTATTCGGCCCAAAATATTTTATTTCCGATGTCAACGTTTCGGGGACTATACGTCACCCATCCTCAGGACAAAGGTTGTAAAAAATCTTTCGTGCCTCCTGCACTAGTAAAATAAATACAACAATTATATTGTTGTTTGAAATGGTGACTGTACTACAGGCTTCAGCTCACCATATAGCCAAATTACATACAAGTTGCAACCACGAGCCCCTCTGAGTCAATGCTATATGGTGAGCTGAAGCCTGTAGTACAGCCACCATTTCAAACAACAATATAATGTTGTATTTATTTTACTAGTGCAGGAGGCACGGAAGATTTTTTACAACCTTTGTCCTGAGGATGGTGATGTATAGTCCCCGAAACGTTGACATCGGAAATAAAATGTTTTGGGCCGAATAAAGTCTATATTTCTTCACCTTCCTGTAAATTAAACGGCCTTCCTCCATACGATTATATGAATTTTTTTTGGTTTATGTACATTTCAATATTAAAACATCATCATCAGAACCTACATCTTAAATAAATATGTGTTTTAAAACGTATTACATAGAAATGTACATAAACCAAATATCATAAAACTCCTTTTTTAAACTAAACCTAATGTTTACTTTTAATTATAATCAAATTATTATAATTAAATAAAAAAAAAACAAAATCTTTGTAATTGGAGTTCATTGAACTCATGACAACCTCTTTTATAAGAGTATGAATCATAGCAAAATTCTAAAATTTGATATGAAGCCAAATATAAAACCACTATAAGTATTTTTACTAATAAATAATACATTGAAACATATGACCTTGTGTAAAAACTTATCTTATACTTGTAAAACTTATCTCATTAAAGCATGATACTCCCTTGATCCAAAGCTCAATGGTATAGTTTCTGCCTCTTGTGCTAGGGCCAAGGGTTCGCATCCCGTCTCATTCGGCAAAAATTTATTTCAATTGGCTACCAATCTTAAATCTCATATCTTATTGTATAAATTGTAGAATCTTAAAAGAGATAAGACACATAATTCTAACAATACTTAACACCAGATTGGATTAATTAAGATCAAGATACCTACGTGCTTTGGCTATAAATAGTTTCTCATATTTAATCCAACTGCTTCCGATAATAGATACTATAATAAACACATGATTACGTGACAAATAAATCAAATACAGACCAATATAATATCAAATATAAAGCAATATAATTTCCATTATTTTGTTAAATGTCTGGATAACAAATATGATAATTTATGTCTACGAATTTTAGATATATCACATTACAACGCGCGTAATAGGTAATCTATAATCTAAATGGTTTGATTGATTCAAGGAGGGCTGATAAGATCTTTGATATAATAAATTGAATTGTCAACATTTCAACAGTTACTTAGGATTTTTAAACAATTTTTGTTATACTAGTTGTTTTTTGATGGCTGGATATTATGATATGAGGATGCGTTACAAGGGCAGCTTCGCATCCCGTCTCATTCGGCAAAAATTTATTTTAATTGGATTGGCTACCAATCTTAAATCTCATATCTTATTGTATAAATTGTAGAATCTTAAAAGAGATAAGACACATAATTCTAACAATACTTAACACCAGATTGGATTAATTAAGATCAAGATACCTACGTGCTTTGGCTATAAATAGTTTCTCATATTTAATCCAACTGCTTCCGATAATAGATACTATAATAAACACATGATTACGTGACAAATAAATCAAATACAGACCAATATAATATCAAATATAAAGCAATATAATTTCCATTATTTTGTTAAATGTCTGGATAACAAATATGATAATTTATGTCTACGAATTTTAGATATATCACATTACAACGCGCGTAATAGGTAATCTATAATCTAAATGGTTTGATTGATTCAAGGAGGGCTGATAAGATCTTTGATATAATAAATTGAATTGTCAACATTTCAACAGTTACTTAGGATTTTTAAACAGGGGGGGGGGGGTAGATGTAGGGTGATATGTGATGAAGAGGTCGTGTATTAAATTTTTGTTATACTCTGATAATATAGAGAAGAAAAAAGTGACATTTGATTTTACATGCTATTTTTTATTAACATGTAAATTTAAATGCTTCTGTTCTGTGAAAATCGATAAAAACTGAAAAAGTACATCAGTAAAGTATTAGTACTCTTTGGCCAATTTTGTTCAAAAGCTTTCTGTTACTTACCAGGAAGTACCTAACTTAAATATAAAATTTCAAACTCGTAGCATATTTGGTGAAATTCAGAAGATTTAAAAGAAATAAACAAACTTCTAAATTTCAACCAGAGGAAATATTTTTTACATGATCATGAATATTAAGGAAGATATAGAATGTTTTGAAGATGTTATATCGTGATGACAATGGCCTTGACTTTGCTATAATTTTTTTAAACTTTTTAAAATGAACAAAAGACTCGTTTTTGTCAATAAGAAAAAAAAAATTCAAGCTTATTTTTTTAAATCGTGGGAACGCCTGGGAGATAGATAACCAGTAGCGTAAGCGAATGGAAGGATAGGAGGGTAAAAGAAACCCCTCCTTCTTCACTCCCACTTCTGCCCACGCAGAGGCTCTTCATATTTTTCTATTAGGTCAGAGCTAGTAGGCGGAGCTTTACGTCCTACCTCTCGCCTATTGGTTTTTACATTTCTCCTTCTAGTGTATTCAAAGACGGAGCTAAGCCTCTCCTTTCTTGTTCTCTTTCGTTTCTCATCCTTACACTTCTGGTTGCCTAACGCCACACTAATTGATCAAAAACGTTTTCGAACAAAACCTTTTTGGCTAATCGTGCCTAAAACTGTTTTTTCCATACTTTTCTATGGTCAACGGACACCGAAGAGGCAAAACACAATTGTACATGATTCGACATCATTGAACAAAATAGATATAAGATTGAGTGGTGAGATATAGTGATAAGGACAAGGGAGTTGGAGCAATAAGTGAGTCTATATTGAGCTCTATACTTGAGAGTTTTTATTTAATATAGAGGTCACTTATTGGTAACTGGTTGATCAATTGAACAAAATGTTTTACCATTGAGCGTTTTGCTCAATCGGTGTGCGTTGGCATTGGAGAAAATGTTCGGTCATTGAGCAAAAAATGCCAAGTCAGATCCGCTACTGCCCTTCAATTACAATAAAGATATTTTTTTTTTAATTTGTTTGCCTAATCAAATAGAATCCCCGTGACAAATTTCATTAAGATTAGTCCGTTAATCTAGACACGAGATCAAATAACAATTCTGAATAATCAAGCTATATATAGAAAAATAATATTTCGCGATATGCCTATGCCTATCTATTTTATCAACAAATACATTTATTTTTTGATTTAATAGATATTAAAATTAAATTATTATTTTCCATATATTCACAATCTATAAAATTTGCATTTTATAATTATTATTCCTATCAAATTATTTATTTTTATTATTGAATTATTATTTTTTTTTTATTCTTGCATAAATTGATTTTAACATTTAATTAAATTCATTTTTTTTTTTTGCAATTTAATTACTTCATTTGATTTATATATTAATTAGATATTATCTCTTTTTTTTTATTTCGTTATAAAAATTATATATCTTGAAACTTATATCATTTTATTATTTAGTTTTTAATCTCGTAAAATAAAGCCAAATGTGTATATGAAATTAATTAATAAAAAGAGAGAGATATAGGTTTAGGGAATATACTTGCTCTATATATATTTATATCGTTCCCTCGTTATAGATCGACTTTTGCCATCAAATTCTATCTCCCTTTCCCTAAAGGGTCACACTTTTACGAAAGCCAATTTAATAAAGTAAGTTTTAATTGAATCAATGCTATTTTAGATGAAACAATGAATTTCTCTTCCCAATAGATATTAGTTTATTTATCAATATATAATCTAATTTTAAAGTTTATTCATTTCAAACAATCTATTTTTATAGCCCTTGAAGTAGTGGAAATGTAAATTGAATTTTTGATTCATAAAATGATCGATTGGATTTATTTTTATTCTTATTGGTTTATTGTAGATGATAAAAAGAATAATTCTAGTTTTATTAATCTTTAATTAATTTTCCAATTATCCTGCGAGAGAGATGGGGAAGAAAAGTGAATAAATAATGTAGAAGAACTTGTCTTCTAATAAGAGATAAGTCAATTTAAATTCATTAATATAACTATGTTTTGTTTGTTTTATTGAAGAGGCCCTTAAATGCTTTCTCATCCCCTATTTAAGGCCCAATTTGAGTGCCCCAGGGAATTTCTAATTAGACAAATTTCACAGACGGATTAATATAGCCTAGAGATAGTAGAATAATAATTGTATTGATATATGAATTTGATTGGGAACAAAAGGGCAGAACTCTGCTATAAATTTATAAATATATTCAACTAAACTTGTCGGTTTCTTGACTCTTCAACTTCATTAAAATGAAGATCTTGTAAAATAATAAACTTTTCCCTCCTACAGGATTTGATCTTTTTTATTTATTTATACCTTATATCCGGTTTGAAGTTATCGTTTTTTCAATCGCTTTTAATTTGATCATAGCTAACTCACAGATTCCAGGTTTAAGTAGATGGATTTTTCAATTTATAAAAAAGGAACTCAACATTTTTCTTATTTTTTGTTAAAAAATTTTTTTGGCCAACTTAATGCGCAATCTAAGTTTCGTTCTATCAGACATCATCAGGGCCTGTAATAAATATAATCTTTTTGATCACATTTTACATGTGTATGATGTGATCAAAAAGATATTTGGACCGTTTATTTTGAAAGTGGTGTAAGTCCATTTTCTATTGTTTCGAGAAAATGAAAGGTTAGCATATCCTGTTTATTAAAAAATCTATTTACCTACCAATTTTCAATTGTACAAAACATGAAAATGTTTTAAGAAATTTACCACTAGCTAGTTATACATAGAAAATGTACATTATTTTAAGCATAAATTATGTGATATCTCATTTTTTTTTTTTTTTTTAATTGACTTAAACCACTTTCAAAATAAAAGGTCCATTTATTACAGGCCCTGATGATATCTGATAGAACGAAACTTAGATTGCGCATTAAGTTGGCCAAAAAATTTTAACAAAAAATAAGAAAAATTTTGAGTTCCTTATTTATAAATTGAAAAATCCATCTACCTAAACCTGGAATCTGTGAGTTAGCTATGATTAAATCACCTTGTTTGAGATCCGTTAAAATTAAATTAATTTATTTGTCTATCTTGTATAGCCTATTCCTTCTTCTCGAAATTTATTTTTTTATTATCCAAATTTCTTTTTCAATGCATTCTTAAATTAAACTTTTAGTTCATTATTTTTTTTGTTAATAAAAATAATTATAAAGGTAAAATATTTTTTCTCTCTCTCTCTCTAATTATACGAAATTTTTATAATTTTATATAGAAAACTTTTCTGTCTAATAGAGTGTTGATTGGTACTTACCCAGTTTAGGCTTCCTTCCCTCTCTCTTCCCCCTGTTACCCCCACCTTCTACACCTTTGCCTTGTTGTTTGTTGTAAGCTAATTTGAATTGAAATTTAAATTTAATCTCAATCTCATTAAATTCAATAACTTGAGATGATATTAAACGCCCATTCCCTTGCGCCCTTGCCCCTTCCCCTTCCCCTCCCCCACTCCTTTCC
Organism: Euborellia annulipes; assembly: GCA_023213315.1. NCBI lineage: Eukaryota > Metazoa > Arthropoda > Insecta > Dermaptera > Anisolabididae > Euborellia > Euborellia annulipes. The sequence continues at coordinate 11,437 of JAKCPI010017040.1, forward strand.
CTTTTACTAATAAACCTTTAATATTCCATTGAAAATTAATTTCCTTTCTAAGCCAGCCAACCGGCGCAAAACAGACTCATTATTTTAATAAATAAATAAATAAATAAGTGAAAATTATATAGACGCAAGTTTTAAGGTTTTGCCGACAAAATTTGTATTATTGAATTTTATTTTCAAAATATTTCATTTAGGGGCTCACATTTTGTGAGTACATGGATAGCGACCACGAGTTACCCTAGCCAAGATTGGTATTTATGCTTGTCTCTCTTCCCCTTCAAGAGTCTTGTGTATTTCCATTTCTCTGTCTCATCCTACTGAAACTTCATAATTCACTTTTTATCAACTTTTGGTAATCATTATGACAAAATCCTTTGACCAATTTATTATTATTATTTTTTATTTATCTTTTTTGACGTTTCGGTTTTGCTTGAGACCATCTTCAGAACTTATGTGATGAGTTAACTGTTGATTTCTCAATCAGTTGAGGTTTCATATGGACTGATACTCTTCCGAAATAATCTCAATTATTTCAACTTATTTATTTTTATTTATGATTATATAATTCATTTTACTTTGTCTTACCCTATATATGAAATAAAAAGAGAGAGAAAGTATTGCGATCATGTCGAGATTTTAATGGTTATACATGTTTTGAGACCCTCAGAGTCCAAAACAATAGTTTCCGCAAATTGGTCTGTCTGTAATTCTGCGTGGACATTTTTAAGCATGAAGGAAATGAGCTAAGAGGTTGAAATTTTAAGTTAGGCACCTCCCGATGTCGTGAAAATAGGCTTTTAAACAAAATCGGCCAAAAGTACTAGTATTTTACTGGTGTACTTTTTCAAATTTTTTCGATTTTCTCAAAATTCGCTCAACGATTTTGTTTAAAATTCTTAAATTTTTCGAGAAAATTGTTTGAAGTACACATTACTGATGTATTTCAGATTTTTCAAATTCATTTTCCGACTCTACCTTCTATGGAGCCTATGTTAAATCCCTATGTGGATTCGCATGTTAATTTCGATTCAAAAGAAAGAAAAAAAATATAATTGAATATTCAACATTTAACTCATACTGACAACTTTGCTCAGGGGCCCACATCTTGTGGGTACGTGGATGGCGACCACGAGCTGCCCTAGCTGGGACTGACAGTACATCTCTTCTTTGCATGTCAGTCTCTTCCCTTCTACATTTTCAACAGGCGTCAGACCGTGCGGCGGGCCGGCCTGTTCTTTTCCTTCCCGGTCGCAAAAACTCATGTACCGCCGACCCCGTACCGCGGGATTAAGGCGAAGAAAGTAGTAGTAGTAGTAACTCATACTGACAACCCATAAGCTCTGAAGATAGTCTTGACCAAGGCCGAAAAGTCAGCTTAATGAGCCTTAATAAATGAAATAAATACTAGCTGCTTCTCTTTTCCACTCAGTGGGCTCACTTCTAATGAGTACTTAGATGGCGCCCACGAGTTACCCGAGCTAAGACTGGCATTTCTTCCTTTTCTTTATGTCAGCTTTTTTTCCCCTTTTTCATATCAAGCGCCAGGACGTGAAACGGGTCGGCTTGCTTTTCTCTCGATCGAATCTATAAATTAATTTTCCCTCAGATAGGGATAAGGCCAAGATAGAAGAAGACTAGCTGCTTCTCTTTTCTTCTTTCTACTCATCAACAACTTTCATCCAGCTATAAATCCACTTTTCTTAACTAACTGATATCTTTCAATATATATATTTATCATTATAAAACTTGATTGGCCTACGTATTTCGGAACTTATGCCCGGTTGTTAGAAAATAAACATATCAATTCAATAGCTAACAAATTTCAATCTTTATTGATTCTTGAAGTCCCTATAACTTTATCGAATGATTAATCTAAATAATAGCTTATATAATCTTAAAATGACTTTTGGCAGGTTATCGTATTGTTAAGGGTATTTCTTCTACCATATCTAAAGTCGGCGGCTCCAGACGGGCGTAACGTGAAATGTAACGCGAATTCAGCGTGTGAACGAGACAATTTCTTATAAAAATTTGTACATTTTTTCCAATTTACATTCGTTTTCTAAACTGCTGCACTATTTCCTAAAGATTGTACCATACTTTTATCCTGTAATTTTACATCATCAAGGTTATCAACAGAGAGACTTAAATTTTTTTTATAGACTATTTTTTCTGCTCATCTATTTGCATCACAAACTTTGATATCTTTAATTTATTATCGGTAATGACAATCCATTAAAATAATATCAATTATTATTATTATTGCATTCGCTTTCATTAAATTATGTTATTCAATTTAAGAGGCTTACTATATTTTAAGCTTCTCGTAATTTAGTAATAATATGATATTAAAAAAAAATATTAATCATTATTTAATGATGTTTGTTAAAATAATATTTTATTTTAATCTTTTTTTTTTTCATAGTGTAAAATAATTAATTAACTTAAAGAAGAAATTTAATTGAATTTGTAGTAAAAAAAAGAGGTTTAAAAAAGACAAAGGCTTTTGGTTGGGTTAGTTCATTCATTCATTCATTCATCCCCTGTTCCCACGGGATATCATGTAGGCTATATTGAATTTAAAATGTTTTAAAACCCAACCACAAGTATTTTATACATAGAAGCCATTCTCTCTTTTTTTTTAGAGCTGAGGTTGCGTGACTTACTTGTAATCTCGGGATCTCGAACAATATTGAAAATTTGCTACGTTAATTAAATTTATTCGAGTGTGAAGTGTCAGGTTTAATAGGATTTTCACTAAAATGGACCTTCTGGGAAGATGCTGGTTGTATGTTGTATTTGCAAGAAATGCAGGACATAGAAAGATTATTTTGAAAACAAAGCGGATGAAGGGGTTGTTCAATAAAAAGAGAACTTTAATCAGATTAAAATTAATAATTTTTCACGTCAGGAGGATAGGAACAAAAATATCAGGGGCGTTAATATCAATAATGTCTCACCCCAATATGTGATGCGACCATCAATCAAAAACAATTATTAATTTAAGAAAAAGTGGTTTTGATGACATGTTCTGTCTGTCTGCCTGTGTGTGTGTGTTTGTCTGTATCCAATTTTAAACATGAGGGAATTGAGCTACAAGGTTGAAATTTTATATTTAAGTTAGACACCCTCCTGGAGCGTGAAAATACGCTTTTAAACAAAATCGGTCAAAAAGTACAAGTACTATACTGATGTACTTTTTCAGTTTTTTCGATTTTCTCAAAATTCGCTCCAACGATTTTGATTAAAATTCAAAAATCAATTATTTTTTAGATGCTCTTTTAAATGTATATTCTCATTTTGCCATTGAATTCTTATGAAGACCACTTTACTCTTGTACTTCATAAGAAAGATATGAGAAATGGTTGCTATGGTAACAAAATATAAATATTTTCCCATACTTTTTTTACTTTCTCTTACCTTGTTAATATATATATTTTTTTTTTTTCAATAAAAAACATTCACACTTTTTTCTCATTCACACTCACACTCACACACACATTCACACAGTCTTTTCGGCAACTCTGGCCATTTAAGACTTTATACGATAACCGTTGTAATTAATATATGTATTTGGGGTTCAGGCATTTCTATTTAAGCCATCTGGTATCCAGATGGCTTAAATAAAATCATCGGACTGCCTGGGTCCGAACCCGCGACGTTTGGTATATGAGGTAGGCACGCTACATACTACGCCAAACTCGGGGGCCTTGTTAATATATATAGAGAGAAAGTATTGGATTCATGCCACTAAATTCGACGTTGAGTTTTTGATGGATATACACGTTTTGAGGTCCCCTGAGTGCAAAGAGCCGCATATGGGTCGCGAGCCGCAGGTTGCCGACCCCTGCACTATACAGTCGACGTTTCGGGGGACTCAACTAAAATCAGGACGCGCTGATGGAGGCGTTGAGTCCCCCGAAACGTCGACTAGATAGTGGAATAAAATTTGGCCTTAAAATACCTCCATAATTTTCATTTGTCGTTCATATAAAAATTTCATTTTTCTAAAAAATAGTGTTTTAATTGAGGCTTGAACATGATCCGAATTTGAATTCTAATCTCGGGCCTACTGAACTCAATATATGTTGTCACAAAAAATCTGGTGTGACGATAATCACACCAGATTTTTATTAATAAAAATTAAGAAACAATGAATTTTTATAGTTTTGAAAATGTTTTTATAATTAATTTTTTTCTCAATTAGACATAAAATTATTATATTACTGTATATACGATTACTTCAAAATTTCTAGTGAATCATTTTTTATGTTAATGTTCTTTGATGGTTTAAACTATCGTTAGTATTTTAGTAACCTTGCAAATTTTTTTATGCATTAGCAATTTTCAACTTATTGCATAGACCTATGAATTCTATATGGAAAATTATTCCACGAAAGCTAACATTTTTTTTTCCTCATTTTTTGATATATAATGGACGAAAATGTTTTCCTTTTCGATTTATTATTATATTTTGATTTTCAAAATAAGCTCTTTTGATTCTATACAATTTTTTATTTCCCCCACCTCTCTCTCCTTCTCTCCTATCTTAACTTTCAACGCAGATAAAAACATTAAGTGAGAACGTCTTCGATGTTTTTTCATTGCGAATGACACTAAATCATCATTTTTTTTCTCTCGCATTCTTTCTCTATTATTTTTCTATATATTCTTTGCGGTGATATAAAGTTAATGTTGTTGCTGATAATGCAGCTCCCTATTTCTTTCTTACAATATTTATTGTAACTTCTGATCTGTCTTTAGAAAATTATTCCCTTTCCCCATCTCTTTCCCTCTCCTTTTATTCTTTACAATTCTATCAATTCTTATCAAAAATAAATAAATAAAGATTTTTAATTTAGAATTCAATAGGCTTCATGTTTTTTTTTTTTTTTTTTTTTGTTATAAACATCGTTTTCTTAATATTTTAATTTTTTGAGTGAATTTCTTATTTCTCATTTTTATTTTGGAGTTTAGGCTTTCACAGTTGTTATCATTAATAAAAGAATTTGAATTTCGGTTTAACTGTGGTTTATTCGTAAAAATTATAACGTTTCGGCCACTCATTCTGTGGCCTTAGGTACAATTCAGCTAAGATTACAAAGGTTGTTACATCTGTGACAATCTCATTTATTTATTATTTTTTATTTATTTATTATTATTTATCACTTCTTATTTCTCAATTTTATTATTTCGAATGAGGCTAATTATTAAAAACGTCTCTAGCTCTGAAGATGGGCAGTTTTGTTTGAAATGTTGGCAAGTAAACCTTTTTTAGGATGTGATAAAATTTTCTCAGCCATATTCCTGAGATCCCTCTCAAATGTAAAACTCTTTTCTCTTTAATGTAGAAGCAGGCCCCATTTGAATTCGCCATTGCTTCTTTACTTTTAATGTTGAAAGTAGTATATTATATAAAATCTTTTATTAAAAGGCTTTCATCCAAACATTAAATTAACAAAAACAAAATTGAACCTAAAATTTTTTCTCATTATAAATTTTCTCTTTCAAACTGCTCCAATTTCTAATTATCTTTTTATTTAGATTTTATTTAAAAATAATGATTCTAAGAAAAATTTCATAGATAATTTAAATTTTTTAAAGAAATATTTTACAACGAAATGATTGTAATTAAATATTGTTTCTTATTTTATTTTATTTTTTTCCTCTTTATAATCATTGAATGTAAAGATATTATTAAAATAATTCTCTCCAGTCAGTTATTTTAAAATGAAACACCGACAAAATAGAAATATGGAAGTAAAGTAGAGATAATTAGTAATTCGAGCCTCTCAACAGTAAAGCACTCAGCAAAATTAAAATTCTTTTTTTTTATTTAAATATGATCGTAATTAAATATTTATTCTGACAGAGTAAAAAAAATTTGATTCATATAAAATATAAATAGGGAATTTTTTAATTAATTCTAAGAGTCAGCTGGTTTGAACTTAACAATACTTTGAACAAATCTCTCTTCTTTTTTGTCCTAGGGTACTTACAGTCCAAAAGATTTTCAATGTATGTTGGTGGTCCAAACGTTCCATAATCAAAAAGTTTATCACAGCTTGTAGATTGAAAAGCTTTTTTTGACACAGTATATTGCCATAAATATTAAGTTATTTTATATGTAAAATTTTCTTTGCTCAAGGGCCCACATCATTGTGGATACGTGGATGACAACCACCAGCTCGCCGATCTGGCACTGACTTTTCTTCCATTTTGCCAGCCTTATATTTTCAGTAGGCTTTGAAGTGTATTCTATTCATTTTCATTGTGACCATAAGAACCTTTTAGCCATATTAATCCATGCATATGAGAAAATGTTTTTTAAATTTTCGGTCTCGATTGCTGAGGCCTTTTATTTTATTCTTTTTTTTAATTCCCTTTTGTAGCTCATGAGTCCATTTAGGTTCAATATAATACTGGCGGAAACTAGGGACGTTCCACTCGCTAGTTTCTAAAGGCTTGCAATCCTAGATTGCTTTGCTTAAGATCAACTTGGTAGCTGTTTGTTGCTCTTCTCCAATGACATGACCGCCGGCATGTTTTTTTTTTTTTTTGGATTGGATGCATAAGGTCGAAGACCTATAATGACCAGTGGTCACATGCAGTCAGGCAGGAAGAATATATTTAAAAAAAATAATAATAAATGAAGGAGAAGCATAACTATAATAGATATAATAAATAAGGGAACTCAACTGCGGGAACTGAGAAGATGCCTGTTGAGATTAGACTTGAAAGTCTGAAGATTGTAGATTTTGGGGAAGATAGACGCAGGGAGCTTGTTCCAAACACGGGAGGTTATGGGGACAAAGGAAGATTGGAATTGACTAGTCCTATTAGTCGTGAGCTGGACCGCATAGGGAGCTGGGACGATGCCTCCCTTGTGTTCCGTGTATCTTTTTATAGTATTTTTTTTTTATTTCATTTTAGAGTTTACAAGTGTAGTGTATATAAAACAAGTACCTATGATTTCCGATGGCCGTACAACTCTCTTGTTTCTGGGATACTGCCTATCCCTAGATGAGACAGAGCTTGGAGTTGCTTAAATACAACGATCTTGATGGCTATTTCTCTTCATCTAGGCCATCAACGACTGCGGGTTTATTGTATGTTTAAATTTGTTTTAAATTTCATTGTGAGGTTGATGGACTTTCCAAATTCTGATTTGTCGAGGCCACCCCCATTACTTCACTGCAACAATCTTGGTGTCTGTTCTTCTATTTTGTTGCTGAGAGAAAATTAATTCATCGTTTAATCTTGTCGACAATCGATCATTAATTAATTAATATTTTCTAATTAATATCCATTCTCAAAGAGAATAGGGGAAATATTTTACATTTCGTTTTTGTAAGCTAATAGGTAAAAATTCTCTTAAAATTTGAATAAAAAAAAATCCTCTTAAAAGAATTTAGAAAATGATCAATATTTAATCATAATATTCAGATGGTCGTTCTCTTTTCCAATGAAATAAAAATATTTTATTGATATACTCTTTTTTTGAGTACAGATATTTATTAATATAAATCTTTTTAATCAAACATTCATTTGCATTGAATAAATCGCTTTGAACTTTTATTTATTGAGAGTCGACGGGAGGAGAAAAAAAGAATTTTTATGATAACAAGTAAATCATGTTTGTATATAGAATTTTAAAAGCAAAATACCATTAAGGTTAATGAAAATAAATTAGAAACCATTAGAAAATATTTATTTTCTCATGTATAAAAAAAAATTTAGAGCTGCATTAGAAATAAAAAGTAATTCATTTTTGAGATTGATTCTATTATAAAAATTACATTCGAATAAGTAATTTAATTTATATGAAATTTGTTAGAAAATTATTTTTTTGTTTATTAAAAGAATCTCCACATCTTATTTTTATTGAAGACAATTATATCTTGTTCTTTACAAAAAAAAGAAAATAATTCCATTTCAAATAAGCTGTATTATTAAAGTAACACAATAGACAATTAAATCGTTATAATTGGCAACATATTTCTAAAGATCCCTTTTTATCGTATAAAAGATTGAAATTTAATATCACCATGAACGTTATTGATTTAGGATTTAAGACGTAGCACAAACGAAGAAAGTTTTACTTTTTTTCTTTTTCTATTTTATTATTTTTTTTTTTCTTGAGAATTATCATCCCCTCCTTCTTCTTCTTGGGTCCAGATTTTGCATTGATCTTAGTAGAAAGAGGAGGAGGAAATGAGAGAAGGAGTAAAAGCTCTAAAAACGGGTTTCCATATATCACTACGAGTCCTGCCTGCAGTTGAACGGAAATCCAGATCCGTTCCCCCCCCTCTCTCTCTCTCTTATTGTCCTTTTGTCCTCATCCTCCTTCCCATCTTTCTTGAATATGAAATCTTCTCCTCTCTCCTTAGCTAACGTCAAACCAACATTGCCATCTCCCACCAACTCTTTACTTTTCAGTCAACTATTAAAACGGAAATCCATTTTATTTAATTGCTTCAACTTAAGACATTTATTTCAACAGAGGCATAAGACAGACGACGATGCTTTGTGTGGCGCCTTGAAAAAGACTTCAAAAAATAAAATAAAGATTTTAGTGTATGAAATATATTTTATACAATTTGAGTTTTCAGTTTTTCAACTGTAATTTTACTAGTCAGAAAAAGAATAATATCTCTCATATATTACTATGGATAAGTTGGTATTTTTCTTAGAGTGATGTCTCTGAGTTTATTTATTATTAATAAATTTGTTTTATAAGTCAATTATATGAAAACTTTGCTAAGTGTCCTTTTTTATTTAATTCTTATTTGTGAATTATTTTGGTTTAGATTCATTAATTTTTTAAAATTAATTTAAGGTCTTTTTTTTCTGCATCTGAGGTCATTTAGACCCCATTCTTATTTATTCTAATTGATTGGCATCCAATTAAATAAATTCTTCACTTGGGCGGGGATGCAAACCCTTGACCTTTGGCACCTGAAGCTAATGTTCTACCTATGAGCAATAGAGATTCCATAATTATTCTATTAGTAATTTACTTATTGATTATGATTTTCGAGCCTCTTATTAAAATATATTTTCCTCTGTTTATAAATTTTCAATCATGAATTATAATGAACCGTACAGTCAGCGCCCCAAGTGCCTCGAGTGTGGAGCCCTGAGCTTAAGCAACCAAAATGCTTAATCGTCTTGCCTTAAAAGTAGAATTTCTTCTTTAATTACATTAAAAAAAAAAATGATTTATTTATTTTAAAATATTGGCTTGGTTGACTAAGCTCAAGGGAGGCTTCATTCGAGCACATCAGACACTTGTGGTCGACTGTATTAACTAAATCTGGTGTGACAAGGACAGAACACAACTTTAAATTATCGAAATGCAAGATCTGTGCGATCAGTACCAGATTTTTTTGTATTTATATCAACTCTTAATGACAGTTAAATTCCTCTTTGGCTATTGAATTTTAACTAACGATCAATGTTTTTAGCACTCACTGTACTTAGTACTAAGGGAGAGAGCTTATGCAGAGATTCCGGTGTCCGTCAGTCCGTCTGTTCGTCCTCATAAAAACGGCCTGAACTAAAGGTCGTAGAAAAATAATAATTACATATACGTATTAAGCATAAAAACTGGTTCAGGGAAAAATACGTTTTGGTCCCTAGCACTTCCTGTTAATGAATAATTAACCGTTAATTTTTATAACGGATTTATGAATCCAATGATATTTGTAATAAGGGAAAAAATACGAGATAATATGTTTCAATATACGGTATTATATATTATAAACTAGATACGTATTTCGACAACTGGGTGTGTCATCTCCAGAAATGATATAAATACACTAATAATATATAAGTTCAAAAGCACCCCCAACCCTCTTAGCAACTGCATATAATTTTACTTCGGATTCTCTATTTCATCAATTCCGCTATAACTTTATTGATGTAATCATAGACAATATTAGTTGTTCAAATGAAATTGCTTTGTGAAATTGAACTCCGCTATAACTTGGTCGCAGGAAGATATTTAATTACCAACTTTATTTGGGAATCAGCTAAAAAAGATTAGAGCTGTATGTGTTCAGAGAATGTAATATTATCACATTGATGAAGAGACTTCGAAATAGTTTTATCGAGTTTGTATCCGTTCCAGTAATTGATCGTTAACAATTAAAGCTTTAATAAAAAAAAAAATTCTTAAAGGTGCCGAGATTTAAAAACAAATCTAGACAATAAACCAGGAGTGTTTATTTCATATTTTAACAATGAACTTTATAAAAAAAATCAGATAAAATTAAAATTGATAAATAATTTTGGGACCATATAAAATTTTATAATCCAATTACGAAATTAAATTTTATGTACTGTACATTCACAAAACAAACCAGGCATGGCCAACCCGCAGTTTTCTGTGACTCTCATAGTCGTTATATATTTAATAAGAAAAATTCGGAAATGACTTCCCCAAGACTTTCCCGTATAGCCCCATTTGATTTTATAAATTTCTTATGTTTGTTTTATATCGATGGCATCCCACGCGCGTTAAAAGCTCTTGACTGGGCCACCTAATCCGATTTTCAGCACCGCTTGGCCTTGCTGAACAACATTCTTGGTGACTGTTGTTCATTCTTCTTGGCAGGCCCCCCCCGGCAAGAGACAAATTTACATTTTTTTTTATCGACATTTATTGGATTCTTTTATTCATCTGTTTGGATTTTGATGTGAATAGATTTAAATATTGAGGAAGAGAAAGAATTTATTTACCTAAATTGGTATTGCGATGTTCAACAAATGATGGAGTAGGGATTTGATTTTTCTAAGGTCTGAAAACCAGTATACTTTCGTTGTTGGTTTCTTTTTGTTTATTCTTCATCTTTCTTCTTCCAATGGTCTCTTAGTTGATTCTAATCCATAAGAGACAATTATTTTGATAAAAAAGACCATTCTATTCAATAATTCCATATTTAATCTTTTTCTTTTGTTATTTGTATGATTTAATGGTCAAACCTTAGGATGTGGATATAAGCCAAATTATATTAATAAATACTATACTATTTGGCTGGTATCCACGTCCTCAAATTTCCTCTCATTTATTTTATTGAAATATTTATTAAAGCCTGATAGTTTGTATTTGATATTTAGAATTTCAGTAATTAAAAATGATAAAAATTAATTCAGGAGCTTAGATCGTGGATACGAGATACCCAAGTTCAAGAGTGTCATTTCGCTTTTACCTTTATTCCAGTCTTTCCCATCCCACCTCCTCTGTCATTACCGACTTGTTTCTTCTCTTGGTTGCATCTTTGACATATGCATTGATATGCGGCTATGAGATCCTGAAGGTGGAAATGATAAGCTCTCGGAACGTCGACAAAATTTATTGATAATCAATTTTTTTTACACTTGCTCTGAATTATCACTCACTTGTCAGCCATAGAATTTTTTCGTTTTAATCTATTGCTATATAATTTTACTTTCTCTTACATCTATATATATATATATGTTAATATACAGTATATAGAGAGAAAGTATTGGATTCATGTCAAAAATTCGATATCGAGATTTTGATGGATATACACGTTTTGAGATCCCCTGAATCCAAAAAAGTGGTTTTCGCGACATGGTCTGTCTGTGTGTGTGTGTCTTTGAACAAAATGTCTCAAGAACAGAAAGAGCTAGGAGGTTGAAATTGTATATTTAAGTTAGGCACCCCCATGGGACGTGACACGAAGCTTTTGAACAAAATCGACCAAAGAATACTAGTACTTTACTGATGTACTTTTTCAGTTTTTTTTTTTCGATTTTCTCAAAATTCGTTCCAACGATTTTTTTTTTTAAATTCAAAAATCAATTATTTTTTAGATTTTCTTTAAAATGTTTATTCTCATTTTGTCATTGAAATCTTCTGAAGACCACTTTACTCTTGTACTCCATAGAAAAGATAAGAGAAATGGTTGCCATGGTAACAAAATATAAATATTTTCCCATACTTATAAATTTTACACCTTGAAAATCGAATGTATGGCTTAAATAAGAATGCCTGGACCCTAATATATATAAATTCATAAATAACGGTTATCGTAAATGTCTTATATGGCCTGAGCTGCCGAAAAGACAGTGTGAATGTGTGTGTGAGTGTGAGTGTGAATGAGAAAAAAGTGTGAATCTTTTTTTTTAAAAAAAAAAAAAAAATCGAATGTACCGTACTGTCGGAAACTAAACACATGTCGACACAAAAAAATCTGGTGTAACAAGCACAGAACACAACTTTCGATTACCGAAGGTAAGAGAAAGTTGTGTGCTGTGCGCCAGTCACACCAGATTTTTTTATATTTTATATGTTAAACTTGTTAGTTAATTAATATGTAAATTATGTAGTTTTTGTGCAGGTTGAGGTTACAGGATTTTATTGTTTGTTATTCTGAATAATAATCTCTGAGAATTGAAGAAATATTTATTTTCAACAATAAAATCTTGTAATCCCAACCTGGACAAGCCTAAAAAAAATACATAATTTATGCATTAATTATATAATTTTTTATTTATCCTAAAATGTGTAACTGCACTTCCAAACTAGTGTGCAGGTCTGTGAGAAAGTTAGATTGGCATACTAGTAAGTCACACATGTATGGTATTCGTTACATGTATGAATGATTCTCATGTCAAAGGGCACATTATATTAATATATATATAGGAGATATTCTCTTTGTAATAATATATCAACTATTTTTCTTTTTTCTTTTTGGTTGCGAAGGTCTCGAAGGTGTTGAGGTGTTATAAGGTCAAATGTCGAATCCCTTCAACTTGGTTTAAAAGTCCGATTTTTCAAATGCCTATATTAAGAAAGAAAAAAAAGATCTCTGAGCGCTGATAGGAGAGAGTTCAACTTTAAATCTCCGAGCAAAAAAAAGTTTTCTGGAATTAGAAAGGAAAAGTTCCAATATGTAATGAAATATTCTTTTAAATACTTTTTCCTTTTAATGTTGACATGCAAGTATATCAGGCTTTAAAATTTTAGTATTTTTTTTTTTTCTTTAGTTAATAATTTTACATTTATTCCATAATGCTGTTTAAATAAGTCTGGATTAAAAAAAGAACAGTAAATTATTCTTAATTAGTAAAGAAGGTTTAATCAACAAAACAAACAAATTAACTCTTCTTTTTTTTCCTTTGAGTAAATAAATACGTAGTTAAACATTAATTTGTTACCTGGTGTTCTATTCTTTTTAAGGAGTACAATATTACAGACAAAAATGAGAACAAAAATTTGATTGTTAGGGGTTTGTGTCGCTAAATTGGCAGAACATAATCTATATAAGCTTAGGCCTACACCTAATTATGTTTTTATATGGTCTTTTTTGATTTAACAGGGTTTATAAGAAAAAAAATTCAATCATTTTTTTACACGTTTGTATTTAACCCGGTTAATTATTTGATTATTTAGAAAGTTTTATTTATTTATTTTTTTTACAAAAAAAAGTCAAAAACTACAATTGAAAAATGAAAACCAAAATTCCTTGCTCCCCAAATATCTGTAACTTTCTTAATCCTTTCTTTAGAATGAATTCTGAATTCGAATTGATTATTTGAACTAGAGATGGTTCCTAGAATGGATGTGAAACTGCATTTGCTATCCAAATGGCTTAAATAAAATCATCGGACTGCCTGGGGTCCGAACCCGCGACTTTTGGTATATGAGATTAGCACGCTAACTCCTACACCAAGCCCGATGATATATATTAGAATTCAATATGTAAAATTTATAAGAATGGGAAAATATTTATGTTTTGTTACCATAACAACTTTTTCTATTATCTTTCCTATGGAGTAAGAGAGTAAAATAAAAAAAAAAAAAAAAAAAACTGAAAAAGTACATCAGTAAAGTACTAGTATTCTTTGGTCGATTTTGTTCAAATGCTTCGTGGCAAGTCCCATGGGGGTGTCTAACTTAAATAAAAAATTTTAACATCCTAGCTCTTTTCGTTCTTGAGATTTCAAGAAGGAATATCATTGTTAACAGACACACAGACAGACCATGTCGCGAAAACCACTTTTTTGGATTCAGGGGACCTCAAAACGTGTATATCCGTCAAAATCTCGACATCGAATTTTTGACATGCATCCAATACTTTCTCTCTACACTGTAAAAAAAAATTTTAATTTTAGTATGTTTTAGTATAGTAAATTTACAAATTTTCCTTGTAAATGATAACTACCATACATTTGTATACTAAATTTACAAATCTATGCATTCAAAAAAATTTTTACAACCAAAAAACATTTTAAAATTACAATTCTCTTGGAAAATTAGAGTAAATATTGTAATTTTACCATTCGATTTCTAATTTTACAATACAACGGCATTGTAATTTTAGCACACGGTTTGTAATTTTAGAAAAGGGTTTGTAATTTTACAAAAAGGTTTCTAATTTTACAATACAAGGGTATAGTAATTTTCCTTTTAAGGCTGCCAACATGGCCGACTTTGTTTCGACTGCTTTTTAGCTTTCTTAATAAAGACATTTTTGGCACTATAAGGATTTATTTAAGTTATAATAATACAAAAAATAATAATATTATGATAACTTTAAGTTTATTTTTTATTTTATTATTTAGTAAAAATAGTTGACGATGAGGTCATACTTGAATGCCAAATAGCAGAGATAGATCATTAGTTAATAGGTGATTCGATGGTCAAATGGACTAGGCAGCAAGGCTTCTACCAAAAAGGTCAGTGTTCAAATCCTGGAGGAATTTTTCATTAAATAAAAATATTTATTTCACTCCATTCAGGTAGAGACGTCCCCTAAAGGTCAATAACCTATGATGGGTCCAGTCGTAAATTTTTTTTTCTTTTTTCTAAATATTAGTAAAATTACAAACATTTGGATTGTAAAATTGCTAAATAGTAGTAAAATTACCAAATTTGGACTCGAAATTGCTAAATATTGGTAAAATTACCAGACATTTGGACTCGAAAATTGCTAAATATTAGTAAAATTACCACACATTTGTAAACGATTTTTTGCAAAGAGTTTTGTAAAAATATAATTCAACTGTATAGTAAATTTAGTATCTATTGGTCTTGGAAATTTGCTTACAACAAAAAAATTGTAAAATCTTCGAAATTTTTTTTACAGTGTATATATATTAACATATATAGAGGTAAGAGAAAGTAAAAATCTGTTCTCGTTTTGATTACTTCCTAATTTCGGAGCTGAAGGAAATAGAAGAATATGTTGAAAATACTATATATAATCATTTCAAGAAGGAATATCATTGTTAAAAAAAAATGAACACAATATTTAAATCATAATTATTTCTAATTTATTTTCAATTTCATCCAAACTTCATTAGTCCTGATCAGTAAGGATATTAATTATCTGAATTCATGAATGCTCTCTACTCATTGTTGTATACGTTACTCGGCCACTCGAATAAAAAAATCGAAAACTATTTCCTAAAATCTAATTTTTATCATACCTTATACAATCTATCATGACATTTTTTTGTTCTTTCACATCTCTAGAAAATTCCTCCTTTACCGACGGTGTCTTTGATTTTACTTGTTGAAAAATTCATAATTTTAAGCTTATTATTATTTTTTTTTTACTTATTAATAACAATACATAAATAATTTTCCCGGGGTGATTCAGGAAAATTCAATAACTCCTAAGGTCATGTTTTTTTGAGACAGATTCGCCCTCTAGCGGCTTTAATCAATATTACAACCATAGAAGCTGTTTGCGATTTAAGCCACCAGATGTCTGCACCATCCACTCTGATTGCAAAAGGGCTGGTCGGGTCGAATAACGTTATTTAGTAATTTTATTTTTATTTTGGGACATATTAAGTCAGAGTGATTTACCTTTTATTTTCATTCTGCGTCATTTGGATCTGTAATTGATTGTTGAATGTTTGTAAACTGGTAAATATTTTTTATATTCGTGAACACTGACAAATTCTAGAGGGACGGGAGAATTAGATGTTATCCCCCTCCCCACTCTCAGTTAAATCGCTCTTACTAGATCCCATTTTGGTTTGTAAAACATTTTTATGGTAAAAAGTTGATTAAAATTTTTTTTTAATCAGTTGACTATCCATAAGCCAATATCAGCCACAAAAGTAGCAAAGGTTTTGTGCTTGTCGATTTATTAAATTAAAATTTTTTTGTTTCAAATACTCTATAAGTGAAGGGTTTTGTAAACGACTCATTTGAGTGTCCTGAGGTTTCGAATGAATCCAAAAATATCCTGAGCGATTTGCAAATTAATTTCTTCTTGTGATCCGATATCTTTCGGATTCATTTACAGACTTTTGTTATATCATTTAATTAATTTCTTCTTGATTGTTTTTTACTTTCTCTTACCTATGTATATATGTAATATATATATAGAGAGAAAGTATTGGATTCATGTCAAAAATTCGATGTCGAGATTTTGATGGATCTTCACGTTTTGAGGTCCCCTGAATCCAAAGTGGTTTTCGCGACATGGTCTGTCTGTCTGTGTGTCTGTGTGTCTGTCTGTGTGTGTGTGTCTGTGTGTCTGTGAACAAGATATCTCAAGAACGAAAAAAGCTAGCAAGTTGAAATTTTATATTTAAGTTAGGCACCCCCATGGGACGTGATACGAAGCTTTTGAACAAAATCGACCAAAAAGTACTAGCACTTTACTGATTCACTTTTTCAGTTTTTTTCGATTTTCTCAAAATTTGCTCCAACGATTTTTTTTTTAAATTCAAAAATGAATTATTTTTTAGATTCTCTATAAAATGTATATTCTCATTTTGTGATTGAAATCTTCTGAAGACCACTTTACTCTTGTACTCCATAGGAAAGATAGGAGAAATGGTTGCCATGGCAACAAAATATAAATATTTTCCCATACTTATAAATTTTACATCTTGAATTCAATTGTACCCTACTGTCGGAAACTAAATACATTTCGACACAAAAAATCTGGTGTGACAAGCACAGTACACAACTTTCGATTACCGAAGGTAAGAGAAAGTTGTGTGCTGTGCGCCAGTCACACCAGATTTTTATGTATGGAATTATGAAATTTTATTTCAAATTCTATTAATCGTTTCTTTAAACTTTGTAAATTTCATTTTTATTATCGAAATTCAGCAATACTTCCCTTAGTTTGACATAGTCAGGTTCCACCATTGTCCGGTTCAGAACGGGATTCAATCACTGAATTGGGGTCGGCATCACATTTTTTTTTTTTTTGCCAATTGTAGGACCTCTTATAATATAACTTATAATATAACTTTTATATTAAATAAATAAAATAAAAGTTTTAATTGTTTGCAGTGACCTAATTTTGAACTCAACAATAGATGCCTGATGGGTGTTTCTAAATTTTAATAAACCGTGTTGAATAGCTTCATGATTATCATCAATTCCTCTAATTTTCATATCATCAAATCATTTGCTTGTAGAGTCAGGGTATATTATATATATGAATTTATTTTATTTCAGTCTTTTAATCCATATAAATGCCCAGAGTTTTTATTTTATTTATTTATTTATTTTTTTTATTCAAATTGAAATTTTTTTTAAGGTTTTCTAAGGCCATTTAGACCCCATCCTTATTTATTTCAAAAGATTTGTAGTCAAATCAAATTCTCGCTTGGGACGGGAAGCGAACCGGGAACTCCGGCGCGAGAAACTTGTGTCTTCTTTCAGAATCAGAATCACGGGTCAAGGGCAAATTGAAATTTTAAATTTTATAAAAAAATAGTTGCGCGATTCTTTTATCTTAAATTGAAAAAAAAAGGGCGTTCCCGGGAATCGAACCAACGTTCCCACGAGGTTTTTTGCCCGTGGAATTTATTTAAATTTAGTTTGAAGAAGAGAAGAAAATTGCACGGGGTAGAAATACTCCCCAGTGACGTAAATAGAGACAAGACCGCCCGAGGAAGTGCTTCATTTTACAACCTCTTCCTCAAACAAACAAAAAAAACATGTATTGAATACATTATTAGTCTAAATGTTAAAATTACGTTTATACAATTTTATTTGTTGAATTTTGACAGTGTCTCTTCATCGCCGGCCGTTTTTTTTTATCTTATTCAAAAAACAATTATATATGATGGGATAATGTTGTCTAAAATTAGGTTCATTAAGCTTCTGTTGATGAAATATTAAAGCAAGAAAGCTTCTATTCAAACTGAACAATTCTTTTGGTGAGCAGCCCAAGACATCGCTTTCTTTTCTAATGACTGAAATTAATTATTTAATTATTATCTTCAATTTGATGCCTTTTGCTTTACACCAAGTTAAAATTAGTAAAAACAATGATTTACACTTTGTTTTATTTATTATTTCAATAATTTGCGGTTTTTTTAAATGGACTCCTCTCTCTTGCCACAAAGCATTAAATCTTCCTTCCTCTGGAAGGGAGTTGTTAAATGTTACAGCTTAGCGGACACAACAAGCTTAAATCCAGCCAGTCCTGATATCAAATGTTAGATAAATTTTCTTTTACTCTTCCTTTTTTTTTTCTCCAACCATTTTTCATCTTGAGTCTCGCATTCCTTTCCAAGATAGAGTCAAATTTCAACCGGTGATTTTGCTTACCTTTAATGTTAACGGTATCTTTTTCTTATCTCTTAAAGTAGAATAGAAGGAATATAGATACATATCAAGTTGAATATATTAAAATAATTTTAGTGTTAAATTTCCTCGGTTGACAAAATCACTTGCTGCAAGGTGCAGTGAGCGCCACAATTAAGTCCCTACCTGATAGCTTAAGCCTTAAGTATATGGTGTATAGTTAAATAATTTTAACGTAAAATCTGGTACAGATGACTTTATTTTACCTTATCAAATTTAAAATTATTTCACTATACACCATATACTTAGAGCTCTAGCTATCAAGTGGGGACTTAATTGTGGCGCTCACTGTACATAAAGCATCAGAATAGCAAAAGTTCACGATTTAATTTCACCGGAACTGTCTACCAAAAAAAAAGGAGAATTTATTCGCCTCTTTTTTTAGCTACCGAAACGATAATAATAGATAATTGCACTTGTATCGAAGGGGTCTAGCCAAGAGGGAACAAACTGCCCTCTTCTCCATCTCGAATCCAAATAGAGAGAGAAATTTGGTGTTTTAAAATTTTAAACTACAGTAGATTGAATAGTAGGCTGGGATGAGTAGAGTAGAGGGGTTGGAGAATAGTAACCAGCAAATTTATCGCTCCACCTGACGTCCTTTTATTTGGCAGATATTTCGATGCTTTGGACACACATCATCTTCAGTGCCGCGAAGATATAGTAGGTGGGCTTAGTCTCGCCCACCTACTATATCTTCACGGTGTGTGTCATACGCATCGAAATATCTGCCAAATAAAAGGACGTCAGGTGGAGCGATAAATTTGCTGGTTACTATTCTCCAACCCCTTAAACTACAGTATATTAGAATATTTAGATATTTAATTTATATTTAGATATTATATATTTATTAAAAATATTTTTTATTCAATTTTATTCATCAGTCTGATCTTCCAAACTTCCCCCTGGCTGTGCCCCTGTATCGATGGCTACCAGGAGTTGATATTCTTTGTTTTTTTTTTTTTTTTTAATTCGTTTTAAGGTTTTTTTCGGCATCGGAGGCCATTTATTTCAAATGATTGGTATTCAAATTCAATTGAAGTAAATTTTGTTGCCTGGGATCCCTGACCTTTGTCAATGCTCAACTTCTGAGCCATAGGTCAGAGGTTCTTCGGGTTCACACTACAGTAGGCTACTTGATTATCGTTTAACAACTTGGATTTTTTTATTTATTTGTCTTTTTCGAAGAAGAAAAAGAATAAACTCATTAAAAATTACAATTTTTTTTTTTTTAATTCTTCCAAGGTCTTTTTCGGCATCGGAAGCCATTTAGATCTATTTATTTCATTTCATTTCTTTCTCTTGCCAATCAACTAGCATCCCCACACCAATTATTATTATTGGCATCACTCAATAAATAAAAACACAACGATTGTTAATAGACAAACATTTTGCGCTTCTATCCGAAAAGGGAGATGTCCTTAGGGATGTACAAAATAAACGATTAATTGATTATTCACCGATTATTTTCTTAAATAATATTCGATTATTAAAAAAAAAGAATAATCGATTAATCTATTATTTTTCATTGGATGAGATTCGTACACAAAAAAAATCTCGACATCTAATTTTTGACATGAATCCAATACTTTCTCATTATATATTTCATATATGGACTCTTTATCAATGGTGTGTCAAAAACCAAAAATTTAAAATTGAGTTTACAAAAAATTTTTTTTAAAATCTTTTATTTTATATTTTTTTTAAAAAATTTCTAAAAAAATTTTTTTTTTAATTTTTTCAAAAAAAAAAAAAAATTTATATATTCCCAAAAAAAAAAAATTTTTTTTTAAAAAGGGATATAGGGTAAGAGAAAGTAAAAAAAGGTTTTTCCGAAAGTGAAAAAAAGAAATTTTCGCAAGAGGAAAAATAATGGAAATTTGACTAAAAAATTCTATTGAATTTCGCAAGAGAGAAAAATGGATTTTCATAATCGATTATTTTTTTCCATAATCAAACACCCCTAGTCCTTATATTGGTCGAAATGTTTTTTTTTTTTTCTAATTAGATAAAATATAGTAGGCCTATTAGAATTGACTCGCTTTTAAATTTGTTTTTTCTAAATGCTAATCTAATTTTTCTTTCATTCAATAATTCATAATAAAATCAAAAGATAATAACAATAATTTCAAGATTTCTCTTTCCTAAATCAAAAGGTTCAATTTCAATTATTTTCTTGTCAAACTCAAATAATAATTCAATGTTATTTCTCATTGATCTAGTACGAAAGAAAGGGAGAAGCCAAAAAAAAAACTGATAAACGCAAATTCAATTAATTTGATTGGAATTCTGTGGCCGATACGAAATTAATTTATTCCATTGATAACTTAATTAAATAGTATTGGATTTGGATACTGGATATGTCACATTCTTAGGTAAGAGAAAGTAAAAAAAAAAACCACCGCAATCATCTTAGTTAATAAACTCACCCAATTATCTGCGGATTAAAATTTCCTTCTGAGAGGGAGAGAGAAGGACTTAAAACAAGAGCAAACAGCTCAGAACTCAGAAGAGAAAGAGAGAGAGAGAGGGGACACGATATTACATTTTCAAAAACAGGAACAAGGTAATTGCTGTTTGGAACATTGATTGCCAACTAAAATCTAATAACAGCCGCGAAATGAGATTCCTAAATCTTTTTCAAGGTAATAACTTTGAGAAAAGAGAGAAGTAGTAGCGGAGGTTTTAAGCTTTTATTCAACAAGAGAGCGAGAGAAGGGATCCTTCGACTCATACTCGAGGAAAAACTTACGACATAATGAAAACAAATGGATTTTTATAATCATTTTAATTACTTTTTAAACATAT
The DNA here is from genome assembly GCA_023213315.1 of Euborellia annulipes. Lineage (NCBI taxonomy): Eukaryota > Metazoa > Arthropoda > Insecta > Dermaptera > Anisolabididae > Euborellia > Euborellia annulipes. The sequence goes on from JAKCPI010017040.1 coordinate 32,843, forward strand.
ATAAAATGTTCAACAACCATAAAGTGAGCTGGATTTAAAGATTAAAGTAAGCAAAGAATCGCAGGAGATAATATTAAATCTAAAGAAATGGGTAAATACTTTGAGATTATTTGTTTAAATGGTTACTGAGGTAATGAGTTTAAAGCTGCTGATTCATTTTATGACTTTTGGGGGTGTGGGATCTTGGAGATAGGGGTGAATGGTCATGCCATGTTGCATATTACATGTTTTCACTACATCTAACAAAGTGAACTTCGCAAAAATAGTCTGATTGACTTCCTCTTGTATACTCTACAAACTCGTGATTAAAAATGTTTTTTTTTTTTTTTTTTTTTTTTTTTTTTTTTTGTACTTTCTCTTACCTCAATATATGTTAATATATATAGAGAGAAAGTATTGGATTCAGTGATGTCGAGATTTTGATGGATATACACGTTTTGAGGTCCCCTGAATCCAAAAAAGTGGTTTTCGCGACATGGTCTGTCCGTGTGTCTGTGAACAAAATATCTCAAGAACGGAAAGACCTAGGAAGTTGAAATTTTATATTTAAGTTAAGCACCCCCCCTCGGTCGTGACACGAAGCTTTTGAACAAAATCGGCCAAAAAGTACTAGTACTTTACTGATGTAATTTTTCAGTTTTTTTTTATTTTCTCAAAATTCGCTCCAACGATTTTTTTTTTTTAATTCATAAATCAACTATTTTTTAGATGCTCTTTAAAATGTATATTCTCATTTTTCCATTGAAATCTTCTGAATACCTCTTTACTCTTGTTCTTCATAGGAAAGATAGGAATTTCTCCAATTGTTGCTATGGTAACAAAATATAAATATTTTCCCATACTTATAAATTTTACATCTTGAATTCAAATGTACCGTACTGCCGGAAACTAAATATATCTCATATTAATATAGAGAAAGATTTCTTTTGCAGGTTTTTCAGCAATGATCAATACAGAAAACTTTATTTTAGATTTGAATATTTATTGATCATTGCTGAAAAACCTGCAAAAGAAATTTTTTTTTTTTTTTTTTTTTTTTTTTTTTTTTTTTTTTTTAACTTTCTCTATATTAATATGAGTTATTCTTTCATCTTCTGAACTCATAAATATATCTCAACACAAAAAATCTGGTGTGATAAGCACAGAACACAACTTTCGATTACCCAAGGTAAGAGAAAGTTGTGTGTTGTGCGACACTCGCCAGATTTTTTTACTTTTTAACGTAGAGTAGGCTATATATTATTTATAATTTTATTGTATTGTGTTGATGGCTACTGGGGCACTCCATATGCTAATTTCTTAGGGCCACCCATCCGAGATTTTTTTTTTCTTAATTTAAGGTCTTTTTTGGCATCGGAGGCCATTTACTAATTGATTAGTATCCAATTTAATTCAAATAAATTTTTTCACATTAACCCCTGACTCCTTGCACAAGAGGCAGGAATTCTACCACTGTGTTATGGCACAGGGACATCCGAGATTTACAATGTCAGAAAGAGAAAATTTTTTTTTTTAAATAAGTCTTCGGCATTTTAGGCTATATAAACTTTAAACGATATATTTATTAATTTTATTACGATTCAAATTATTCAAAAACATTTATTTACACTATTTGGTATCTTCCTCTTCAATCATTAGCGTAGAAATTACATACGTTGCTTAAATTCTGAGGAGTAACTTTTATGTGAATAATATTGAGTAGGCTTCAAGTTTCCACCATAAAAAGGATGGATAATTTTTTGCCATGAAGTGGATTTGAACTCAGGATTATAAACTTAACGGCTTTCTTCTCGGCTAATCGCCTTACCATTTGGTATACAAATAGTTTAATTAAATGTAGAGGGTAGTACCAAATGTGAATGCAACTATAGTTTTTTCTTTATTAATTTATTTTATTCGCACAGCTGACGTTTCGTTTCCTTGTTTGAACCATCTTCAGACCAGGCAAAAATATTAATTAGTGTGCCATAGGGGATTTTATACATTTTTGGAACTTTATCATTATATAATTCAAACAAGGAACCGAAACGTTAACTGTGCTAATAAAATATATTAATAAAAAAATGATCGCAATACTTTCTCTCTCTATATAGACCTATTTCATATATAAGGTAAGAGAAAGTAAAAAAAACTTTGGTGCTACCCTCTACTAATATTAATTACATCTCAGCTATACAAGTGTGTTTTAGCTTAAATAAATATTCATCTAGTTGCCTGGGACCCGAATCCACCCCCTTGGCTCTTAGGTTATCAATATTGACATTTGCTAACCTCTCAACCAAGGGGAAGGAGACAAATTTAAAATGGTTAATACTTAATTTTGTGATTGATATAGAAAATAGTTTTTTTTTATTTTTATTTTTAATTAATTGTCAGGGTTGTTGATTCAGTTCCAGTAACTTAGTTAAACTTGTTTGTTTTGTAACTGGTCATCCATCAAGCCTGTCTTGAGATCCTGGGGCTTTCTTCAAGGTGAGATGATTGAGTTTTGTCTGGACAGGACAAATCACAGTGAAAGTGCCTTTGAATGAGAGGGTCAAATGTCATTTGTTTGATTTTTTTTTTTACTTTCTCTTACCTATGTATATATGTAATATATATATAGAGAGAAAGTATTGGTTCATGTCAAAAATTCGATGTCGAGATTTTGATGGATCTTCACGTTTTTGAGGTCCCCTGAATCCAAAAAAGTGGTTTTCGCGACATGGTCTGTCTGTCTGTGTGTCTGTCTGTGTGTCTGTGTGTCTGTCTGTGTGTCTGTGTGTCTGTTGTGTGTGTCTGTGAACAAAATATCTCAAGAAGGGGAAAGGCTAGGAGGTTGAAATTTTATATTTAAGTTAGGCACCCCCATGGGACGTGACACGAAAGCTTTTGAACAAAATCGACCAAAAGAGTACTAGTACTTTACTGATGGACTTTTTCAGTTTTTCGATTTTCTCAAAATTTGCTCCAACGATTTTAAAATTCAAAAATCAATTATTTTTTAGATTCTCTTTAAAATGTATATTCTCATTTTGTGATTGAAATCTTCTGGAAGACCACTTTACTCTTGTACTCCATAGAAAAAGATAGGAGAAATGGTTGCCATGGTAACAAAATATAAACATTTTGCCATATATAAATTTTACATCTTGAAAATCGAATGTACCGTACTGTCGGAAACTAAATACATGTCGACACAAAAAATCTGGTGTGACAAGCACAGTTCACAACTTTCGATTACCGAAGGTAAGAGAAAGTTGTGTGCTGGCCAGTCCACCAGATTTTTTTACCTAAGATCGATTTCTTCTAAATATCGCAATATACACCTTCTCAAATAAAAGCTCAATTCTCTATAAATTTATTTGAAAACATAAATCATCCCTGAGATATTCAATATTTTTTTAGACTTTTATATTTTCCTTGTATTTCGGGGAATCGATTTTTTAAATAATAAAACCCAGAGGCTTGACCTGGATCAAGCGACCCATGTTTTTTTCCCAACTTGCAATTGTATTGGGAAATAATTTTTTTAAAATACGGGTAGATATACATTCTAGCTGCTTAAAATAATATAAATTTTCAGATTATTAGTGCTTTATCAGTATAATTGCTCAGGGGCCCATATCGTGGGACGTGGATGGCGACCACGAGCTACCCGAGCTGGGACTGGCAGTCCTGCTCTTTACATGTCTGCCCCTTCTATATTCTTATATTATTTTAAAGGGAGACTCATCTTTAATTTTGAGAAATGTAGGTCTTTAACAGTAAGTTCTTAAAAAAAAATTATATTTATAAAAAAGAAAGAAGAAAGAAGAAGAAGGGTGCTTTATCAGTATAAAAACACAATAAAATTTTTTTTAAATTTATAACAAACCAAATATGGTTTCGAGAGCGTGCTACCTATCTTCCTTTTAGCAATTTGCTTCAGAATTTTATAAATCTACACCAAAATTGATTTTCTAAAATTTTTTAAATAAAATAATTTTTTTTTAAGAACTTACTGATAAAGCTAAATATTTTTCGAGATTTATATATATGAATAAGAAAATAATATTGAAAATGATTTATAAATACCCTAAAATAATCATAAATTTTTGAAAAAATTTTCTTGAATCCCCCATCAAAAATTTCTGGCTACGCCAATGCAATAAATAAATACAAAAAATTACGCTTAGAAGTATTTTATTTTAAAAAGGGTGAGTTTAGGGGTGGATTAATTAAGTAAGTCTTTTAAAAATTATTTCACTTCGAAAATATCCCTAATAAATAAATAAATACAAAAAATTACGCTTAGAAGTATTTTATTTTAAAGAGGGTGAGTTTTAGGTGGATTAATTAAGTAAGTCTTTTAAAAATTATTTCACCTCGAAAATATCCCTAATAAATAAATAAATACAAAAAATTACGCTTAGAAGTATTTTATTTTAAAGAGGGTGAGTTTTAGGGGTGGATTAATTAAGTAAGTCTTTTGAAAATTATTTCACTTCGAAAATATCCCTAATAAATAAATAAATACAAAAAATTACGCTTAGAATTATTTTATTTTAAAGAGGGTGAGTTTTAGGGTTGGATTAATTAAGTAAGTCTTTTAAAAATTATTTCACTTCGAAAATATCTCTAATAAATAAATAAATACAAAAAATTACGCTTAGAAGTATTTTATTTTAAAGAGGGTGAGTTTTAGGGGTGGATTAATTAAGTAAGTCTTTTAAAAATTATTTCACTTCGAAAATATCCCTAATAAATAAATAAATACAAAAAATTACGCTTAGAAGTATTTTATTTTAAAGAGGGTCAGTAAAAGAAGTGAGTCTTTTAATAGTTATTTAATAAAGAGATATCGATTTTATTCCCAACAGAATAAAACCCCGTTAGTTTGTTTTCAAATGAAAAGTATTTTTTTATAAATAGAGAATTTATTTGATATTATTTCTTGGCCGCTCTGAGAATAATGCTGTCTCTCTCTGCCTGCTGCCTACCTGCCTGGCTCTAGTTGAATTCGAGTCGTGAAATGAGTCACTTCGTTCGTCTCTCGCGCGTGTTTAGTTTATTTTATCTTGTGTTGTGTTATTTGTGCAATTAAGACGTTCATCCACCTGCTCGTTTGGTCATCTTATCATTAAGGTATTGAATATTTGCTTATCTCATTTGCATAACGGATTAACTAACATTTTATATTTATTTATTTTTTCACTTTTTTTTTTCTCTCTCTTTTTAATATACTCATAATATTATCCAATTTGTAATTATAACACTCTGAAAAAGTATAACACCCAGGGAGTGAGAGGGTGTAAATCACCCCCTTCTAATCAACTAAAATACCATTTTTCTTAATAGATAAAATTCAAAAATTATTTTTTTATTTTATTTTTTTTTATTAATCGCTATTATTAACATGTTTTTCTTTAATCAAATGAAGTCCGTTCTCTTTTTCTCTCTCCTCCCCCTCCCCATGACTTTCTTAACAATAATTAATAATTAAATATTTTTTTTAATTGAAAAATTAAATTGATAAATTTCGTATATTTTTTTGTTATTTGTGCAAAAACGGCGTTTGTTCACCCCCAAATTCACGACTCCCCGTTTGATCAACTAACTATTAAGGTATTTAATAAACTGGGATGAGAGAGGGTGTAATCCACCCCTTTTAATACTCCAAATTACTATTATAAATAAAATTTCAAAATAAAAATTATATTTTTTTATAAAATTCTTTCCTCCAATCGATTGGGTTTGTTCTCTCTCCCTTCCCTTAACAAGGGCGGATCCAGAGTAGTTTTTCAGTGAGGGGGGGAAGTTAATCTGGTGTGAGTGATTGCACAGTACACAACTTTCTCTTACTTTCGGTATATTAAAGTTGCATTCTGTATTTGTTTGCCAGATTTTTATAGATTTGAACAAACACCCCTACTGAGAATTTTGAGGGGATCCACTTTTTTTTAAATTAGGGACCCTCAAAACGAGTATTTTCTTTAATATCCTCGACATTGAATTTTTGTCATGAACGCAAAATTACATATATAGTATATTTTCACTTTTTTTTCTCTTTTTAATAGTCTCATAATATTATTTAATTTGTAATTATAACATTCTGATAAAGTAAAACACCCAGGGAGTAAGAGGGTGTATCTCACCCCCTTCTAATAAACTAAAATATCATTTTTCTTAATATATAAAATTTAAAAAGAAATATTCTTTATTAATCACTTTTATTAACATGTTTTTCTTTAATCAAATGAAGTCCGTTCTCTTTTTCTCTCTCCTCCCCCACCCCATGCTTTTCTTAACAAAAACTCTAACTTTTCTATCATAATTAGTAATTAAATATTTTTTTTTTTAATTGAAAAAATAAATTCTATTTCACTGTTTAATTTCTTATTAAAATCGGTAATTTTCAAAGCTTGAAGCTCATCGTTTAGTATGACATTAAAGTGAAATATTTATGAAAAGAGGAAAGCCCGCCGACGGCGGGGCTTCCGTCTAGCCGAGGAAGGGCGGATCCAGAGGTGTTTCTCGGGGGGGGGTAATCTGGTGTGACTCGTCGCACAACACACTATTTTTTCTTAATTTCGGTAATTTAAAGGCGCATTCTGTACTTGTTTGCCAGAATATTAATACAAATCAAATTTTTAAGTATTAATTTTTAAAATTTTACATTAAAAATAAATTTTTTTTTCGAAAAAAAGTATTTTTTCAAATCTCGGAGGGGGTAATTACCCCCTTTACCCCCCCCCTTGTATCCGCCCTTGGCCAGAGGGCTGCGCCCCCTGGACCCTCTTGCTCGCCTACTTATATACATACCGATTTTGGTCAAAAGCTTATTTTGAGCGTGTGGGAAGGTACCTAAGTTAAATATAAAATTTCAACCCGGTAGCTCAATTCCTTCATGCTAAAAATCTGTCCACACACACACACACCCGCACACACGCACCAATTTGCGGGACCCACTTTTTTGGACTCAGGGGACCTCAAAACATGTATATCCATCAAAATCTCGACATCGAATTTTTGACATGATCGCAATACTTTCTCTCTCTATATATTTCATATATAGGGTACGAGAAAGTAATAAGAGAAAGTAAAAACAACTCGGTGGTAATGTAATCGAAATTATATTTAAAGTCTAAGAAAATCATAGAAATTCTTCATCCTCTCTAATTTCCATTTTTTAATCACTTCGAAGGAACGTAATCAGATCATCCCTTTAAAGGGGATAAATTTGGTTGAATTAAAATTCAAAAAATATATTTCATGGTTCATTTTCGATTCCCCAATCGTTTCTACCTTCGGAATGCATAATTTTAAATGAATTCCAGCCAATCAACGAAATAAAATGAAGAAAATATTTTATTACGTTGGATTTTTATACAAATAATTCGGTGTTAGTTATTATATAATACAAATTGGAGGAATATCTATGTATATTTCATTATAATAATTTAAATGAAAAATTTTCATAATTCTAGGGGAGTTATGCTAATAGAAAAGCAAAATAAAAAAAAAACGCAGAGAGTTAATGATGTGAGAACTCGGTTAGATATCAGCAAAAGGGGATCTGAAAGATTTACATTTGCTCGTAAAATAAAAATATTCTTTCAAGAGGAATTCACAAAAAGATTACAAATTTATTTACAAAAAAAAAAAAAAGATCAGGGGCTCACATTTGGTGAGTACGTGGATGGCGACCACGAGTTACCCGCGTTAAGATTGGTATATTTTCTTTTCTCTTTATGCCAGTCAGTTTAATATTTTTTTTTTACTTTCTCTTACCTATGTATATATGTAATATATATATAGAGAGAGAAGTATTGGATTCATGTCAAAAATTCGATGTCGAGATTTTGATGGATATACACGTTTTGAAGTCCCCTGAATCCAAAATATGGGGATTGACTTCCCCGAGACTTTCTCGTATATTCTTTTGGAATTACGTCTGGGTGTGTGTGTGAACACGATTGCTTAAAAACCAAAGCAGCTAGATCGATGAAATTTGGTATATGCTCCTTACACTAAAATTGTAGATTTCTATCAACTTTTGGAGTAAATACGTCACTTGGAAGTAGTACTTTACTTAAAAAGTTTTTCAAAAATTTTGAAATTTTCAATTTTTTTGTTATATTATGATAAAATACTCTATTTTAAAAAGTTTTATTCTTTGACATTTTTTTCGAAAACTGAATAGTTTTTGAAATAATCAAGAAGAAATAGAAAATATTCGTTAATTTTCATAAAAAATCAAAACAAAATCTTACAGCAAATTCATTTGTTTAATATTTACCCCTTTTTTTAATGACACCTGTATGATTTTGTTTTGATTTTTTATCAAAATTAACGAATATTTTTTATTTCTTTTTTTGATTATTTCAAAAACTATTCAGTTTTCAAAAAAATAGAGTATTTTATCATAATATAACAAAAAAATTGAAAATTTCAAAATTTTCGAAAACACTTTTTAAGTAAAGTACTACTTCCAAGTGACGTATTTACTCAAAAGTTGATAGAAATCTACAATTTTAGTGTAAGGAGCGTATACCAAATTTTATCGATCTAGCTGCTTTGGTTTTTAAGCAATCGTGTTCACACACACACACACACACACACACACACACACACACACACACCCCCACATAATGTCCAAAATGGTATTTTTGGACTCAGGGAGGTCTAAAACGTGGAGAAACATCAAAATCTCGAAGTCGAATTTTTTTACGATTACAATACTTTCTCTATTGGGATCATTAGCATTTCAATACTCTACCTGGTGGCTTAAATTCGAACTAGCGATTGTAGGATAAACCTTCATACGTTTAACGTGATATAAGGGACAAGAACATTTAAACATCTAATATAATTGTATTATTTAAAAAAAAAGTTATAATCCACGAGTAAACATTATTGTTAGATTAATAAATAATACATACATACACTAATATATTCACAAATATGAAATTTTCTCCTTATAAAAATAAAAGCAATGTGTATCTACTTTGTGTTTATGGGTGTAAAAGTCATGCATCTAAGCATGAAACAGTTCGATTTCATTCTTTTCCAAAAAAAGACAGTATAGTGAAAATTATAAATAATTTTATTGTAGAAGAATCAATCTATCAGATTTAGAAGACTTCTTTTTAATTTTCGCCTCTATCTTTTTCTTGTTTTTCTCCAAAACAATTGTGCTCGAGCAAAGGCCTCTCATATCGTATTTTTTAAGAGCTGATTTATGTGGTGCACTCCAAACACATTTTTTGTCTGTACACGTGATATTTTTTAAATCTTCTAAATTATTTTTGTAAGTACAAAAAAAAAATTATTAATTTTATATTTAATTACCGGTATTAATTTTTTAGTTAATTTATCATTTATTTATCTTGTATTTATTATTACAATAAAATATTTCAAACACTTTTTGGCTAACATCATATCAGATATCATAAATAGCGGTTACAGAATAAAAGTACAGCCCCAAATGTGCTTGCAGGTACTTCCTAATCCAGCCTTATACGAGCATCCATCCAAATTGTTATTATTATTATAAAATTTGATCATTTATTTCATGAAATTCTTCTCGTAAACTTGTTGTTTGTAAACAGAAAGCAAGAATTTGGTCTGTCATTGAAACTGTCATTACTATTACTCACTTTGAAACATGACCAGGATCAATAATATTGTCTCCAAAAATAAAATTTCTATTAATAAGTGTGGCAGAAGAAAACCTACAAATTTCCTGTATCGTCACACCCATTTTTTATTTTTAATTAAACTTTTTGTCTCATAAAACACGAGTACTTGCGTATCAGCTCAGCCATTCAATCCTACAATGGCTAGTTCATTTTTTGCCACCAGGTGAAGCCACGCCTCTCCCATAGATCCCAATACGAGAAAGTAAAAAGTGCTTTTCGCGACATGGTCTTTCTGTCTGTCTGTCTGTGTGTGTTGTGTGTCCACTTTTAAGCATGAAGGAATTGAGCTATGAGGCTGAAATGTGTTATAACACTATTATAAACTTTTATATTAATTTTATTTCATATTCTGGGTGTATTAAAATTAAACTACCAAAGTATATGAAAAAGAAGGAAAATTCATATTTTTTTTAAAGCGATACTTATTCATATACTTGTATATTAATTTTAGCTCATATCCTGGTCTATTAAAATTAAACCACCAAAGTTTATGAGATATGAATGAAAATTCATATTTTTTTTACAGTGTATATTTAAGTTAAACACCCACCGGGACCGGGAAAATAAGCTTTTAATCAAAATCGGCCAAAATGTACTAGTAAGTACTGATTTTCTCAAAATTCGCTCTAACGATTTAGATTAAAATTCAAAAATCAATTATTTTTTAGATGCTCTTTTAAATGTATATTCTCATTTTGCTCTCAAAATTGTTTGAAGCACACTTTACTCTTGTGCTTTATAGGAAAGATAGGAGAAATGGTTGCCATGATAACAACATATAACTATTTTCCCATGTTTATTTTATTTATTTATTTATTTTATTTTTTTTTTTTTAAACATTCACACTTTTTTCTCATTCACACTCACACACACATTCACACAGTCTTTTCGGCAACTTAGGCCATATAAGACTTTGACGATAACCGTTGTAATTAATATATCAATTAGGGGTTCAGGCATTTCTATTTAAGCCATCTGGTATCCAAATGGCTTAAATATAATCATCGGACTGCCTGGGTCCGAACCCGCGACGTTTGGTATAGGAGGTAGGCACGCTACCTACTCCGCCACACCCGGGGGCTTTTCCCATGTTTATAAATTTGACATCTACCAAATGGCTTATATAAGAATGCCTGGACCCCAATATGTATAATAATAAATAACGGATATCGTAAAAAGTCTTAAATGGCAGAGTTGCCGAAAAACTGTGTGAATTTGTGTGTGATTGTGAGTGTGAATGAGAAAAGTGTGAATGTTTTAAAAAAAAAAAATTTGACATCCTAAATTCTAAAATATTGGCGGAAACTAAATATATGTCGACACAAAAATCTTGTGTGACAAGCACAGAACACAACTTTTGATTACCGAAGGTAAGAGAAAGTTGCATGCTGTGTGCCAGTCACACCAGATTTTTACTTTCTCTTACCCTATATATGAAATCTATAGAGAGAGAAAGTATTGCGATCATGTCAAAAATTCGATGTCGAGATTTTGATGGATCTTCACGTTTTGAGGTCCCCTGAGTCCAAAAAAGTGGGTCCCGCAAATTGGTCTGTGTGTGTGTGTAACGATTTTTAGCATGATTTTGCCATTGAAATCTTCTGAAGACCACTTTACTCCTTTACCTCATACCATTTAGGTTGTGTTCAATGGATACGTATAATCAATGCGCCTTCAAATCTCTTTTATCTATTGTAGATATCTGTGTTTATAAAGTAAATGTTGTAATTGAATCTTCTTTGTTTACAGATTGGAGATTTGGCCATCCGATGTGTTTTATGCAGTGAGAAGAAACAAAGGACTTGAGATAGTGAGCAGTGAAAGTGATTATCAACGGAAGATTTGTGCAGTGCAGAGGACTTCATCGCTTCAGTCGGCGCAGTGTCAACGCAACGAGTGCTTCGTTCGTGGTCGCCTGCAGAATTTTGAGGCTTGTATACTCATTTAGCATAAACGCAGAGTAAGCTAGCTAGATAGGGGATTTTCAAAATTTTTATTTTTTTTTTTATAATCCGGCTTAAATTTCATTATTTTAGTTAGATTGTTAGATTATTTAGGATGTTCTTTCTCTAATCTTTTCAGAGTTTCTTTTTCAGGAAAAAGAGAGAGATGGTAATGGAAGTACAACTATTTGTGATTGTATGTAAGTAGGGTTTAGTTTTAAGTGTATCCAACGTTCCGGAACTGTCTCTCTCTCAACGATGGATCAGCATCTTCTATGAGACGTTTCAAATGTTTTAGAGCTTAGCTATTAGAATATTAGGCAAAGGATTGTGTGTATTTGGGGTCTATCTCTCTATCTTTTTTCTATCTCTCCTTCCCTTTAATTTTAAGCTATTTGAATACACACAATTCTTTATAAATAGGATATTAAAAAAATAGCTATTTTAGGAGGGCGAATAAATAAAAATCTCTGCGTTTATGCATGCATGATGACTTACTTTATTTAAGGGGTTTTAGGCCATAAAAGGGTTCTCTGACATTCTCTTGGATTGAGGTGAATTGTGAATTGGCATCTCACACTGGCATAGGTGTCGTTCGTTGTTCGTTTGTCTCCCCCAATAGGTTTGCGATATTCAGGAATATCGCATAATTAGGCAGGGACTCCCAGGAGAGTGTCAATTCACTTTTGACCAATTTCCAAGAGAACTAAGAGAATTCATTCCTCTATCCATCACTTCGTATTTGTGAGAGAAAGAAATTTTTCTTCTTTCTCTGGAGCCCTCTGGAAGTGCCTGCTGACTATTTGGGCTGGTTGTTTCAGTAACGAATGAGTTTAATGGCTTCAAATGTTAGGAGTTCTGGTTAGGATGTGTCGTTAGCTATTAGGGTTCTTTTTTTTCAGCAGGCATTTGAAACAACGCCATTCTTTTACTGAGATGAGCAACCAAACCAAATCTTTAGTATGGTACTTCTCGGGCTTTCTTCCTAACTCGGTTCGAAATTTGATCAATTAATCTCTGCTCCTTAGTTCGCTAGTATTTATTGATTAGGTAGGTGGGTAGAAATTAATTGATCAACGCGTAAATAAATCCATTTAACAATCTTTCTTTTCCTCTTCAACTTTCCTAAGGGTTTTGGGCGCGTTTTCTCGATTCGTTCCGATTTATATGTGAAATGAAAGCTCACCTGCTTTCTCGGGAGTGTTTCGCGTATCGCGATCGTCTCAAGAAGGAAGAGGGTCGTCGCTGAAGAGTTAGATGGCTATCTCAGCCATAGAGGGATGGACTTTTTCATATCTCATGTTTTAATGGATAAGATTAATGCATAATAAAATGCTTAAAGCATTTGTTTATACGTAATTAGAAAGCTTAGCTTTTCTATTTACTTATAAATCTTTGCTTTGAGTCTTTTCATGCATTTCTCTTGTACATTCAAACACGAGCTGTGAATGAGTCTGTTGGGCATTAGGTTAGACATCAAGACATCGTTGGGCGCAAAGAAGCAGTCTACATGGTAAGTTAATTATTATATTATAAGTGAAATTTTTTTAAATTTGATTTGTGTATCATTTCTTTTCTTCTTCTTTTGTTTTAGATTTGGGACGGTTGGGCATGGGGTGGGCTGGCTGATCGGCGGCTCTTCAATCTTCAGAGAGAGCGCAATCAAGAGGATCCTTTTTAAGTAAATATTATTTAAATTACAGTACATTTAATAATATTCCATATCTCTGATTATAATTTATATTTTTTCGTTTTTCCTTTAGGCGGTGGCATTTTAAACGTCATCAAACTTTAATGAACAAATTCCCAAGCAAGACTATTAATGCATACTATTTGTTACATTGAAATAAATTGAAATTCTAACTATCTTACCTGGTAGAGAGTTTACATTTGAGAAATGTAAGTGATTTAAAGAAATCTCTAACAACGATTATTTATTAGTAATATATCCATCTTTTCTTTTCCAGGTTCTCTTCGTTCATAAAAACATCTTCCAAATAAATACAACGTCTACCAACCACTTCTTTGGGAAAATCAAATTGTTTTCATTTTACAACAAACGTTGAAGAAAAATATATTATTTTTTGTCAATTATCAACATTCTATTGTTTTGTTTCATCCAACACAAATGTTAATTGCTTTGTTATATCCTTTTCTCCGAAGAGTTGAATTGAAGATTAACCTGGTGCTCTGCAGCTTAGACACTTGTGCTCCAAATGAAGTTCCTATTTCAAATAAAATAAAAATCATAAAATCCGAAAAAATTGATATCGCCGGTACTCGAACCTTGGATTTCCAAATTCGTACTCGACCTACCTTGCCACATGACCACAGCGCCTCATTTGGCTATTTGAATTCAAACAGATTGCTATTCTATTCATCGGGAGAAACGTCTCTCATATCGAGATCACGAATTTCTCGGCCAATCAAGAACATTCTAGATGGACAAATTTAAAAGACCACTCAAAGGTGCAATTAATAAAACAAGAAATTATTATTTCTTATATGAAATAAAAATCGGTTTTGATTTTTCTATACATCCTCAGAAATCGATTCTTGATAGAAAGCGTTTAATTTTCAAAATTTCGAAATTTATTCCATAACACTGAATCCATTTAAATAAAAGATGATTGTTTAAACAAAAAACTTCATCTCGAGTTCTCCTGCATTAATTTAATTAAATGTTGCACCTTTTGGGGGGCATGGAAGGAACCTCTACGTGGTGCCCCCTAGAAACGTAGTCAAAGAAGAGAAGACACGGCCAATCCTTCCACGCTATTGAAGCTCAACCAAAAACATGAAACGATTAATGAAGAAACATCATCATTTCATCAAGCATCATCAATTGTTTTCATATTACAACGTTGAAGAAAAATATATCATCATCAAGAATCATCATTTAAGAAAGTCATCTCTCTTCAATGATTCGAGTTTTTTTTTTAAGAAATATCTAAAAAAAAGTTTTGAATTTCAATTAAAATTATTTCAGTTGTAAATATTTAAAAATCCGGGGTGACTGGTCGCACGCAATCTTAAAAATGTTCTCTTTTGCAGATTGTGTGTGTCATCAAGGCTGTGTGACTTCAAGGCTGAAAGTGAGGGGGATACTTCATAACTGAGGTGAAGGGGGACTTCATGGCTGAGGCGAATAAGTGCAACCAGAGCTTCGAGCTACTTTCGGGGTGGAAACCCCGATTATGCATGGTGCAACAATATTAACGGGGGGTTAGATTAGATTAACTTTTTTAAGATGTTTTTTTCAGCTTATCCTAAATAGGATTAGTTTTTTTTTTTTTGTTTTTTTTTTTTTCTTAAATATGAATAAATCAATTATAATTTTTTCATTTATTCTCTAACTCGTTTGCTCGTAATCCAAAAAATCACGTTCATTCTCACTGATACGAATTCTTCAGACTCCCGGTTTTATTTTTTTATAAGCAATCATTACGTTGCTTAATATTTAAAATTTTTTTAAAATTATTTTCCTTTACTACATTCATCATTTTTGTTGTAGTAAAATAAATTTTTTAAGTGTTTATTTTTAATATATGAGTGTGAAATACTGAAAGAAGAAAGAAAATCATCAATTTTTTTTTTGAAAATAAAAGGTAAATATTGATTAACTTATTAACTGTATAAGTAAATCAAAGATTAATTTGTTTTTTTTAGAACAGGAATCAGAAGATGTATAATAAAAGACGATTAACTCTAAAATAAACTCATCTGACTGTAATAATAAATAAATAATTATCGGAAAACTAAACCTCAAAACATTTATTTCCATCAAAATCGAATTTTTGACACGAGTCCAATACTTTCTTTCTTAGTTAACAGAAAGTAAAATAAGCTATAAATTCCAAGAAATTTACTAATTATCAACTAATTGTAAAAATATTGTTGTCGCTTATTACTAAAGGGTCGTCCACATATAACTTAACGCTTTTTTTGACCATTCTCTAGTCCCCCCCCCTCATGTCACAGTTAGTCACATACAAATAAATCCCCTACAAATATTATGTCCCAACATAGAACTACCCCACCTATTCTTATACAAAATTCATATCATTTTTACCTTTTTTTTTTTAATAATTTTATAAATTCAACTTTGAATTATGTCACACTTAGAGAAACCCCCGGGTCCACATGTCACAATTAGTAATGTTTTGTCCAGAACCCCCCCCACTAATGCGTTACGTAATATGTAGACAACCCCTAACTAGACAAAATGCATTAAAAAAAAATTTATTTATTTATCTTCTTTAAGTTAATCAAATTTTTTTATTAAAATCACCGTCTCTCATCCCAAGGCCTCTAAAAATAACAAATAAGCCTATATGATGAAATAGGATTATTTTTTTTTCACGGTGGATGTTGTATTATATAATTTCAAAGAAGACAAGATAATATCATCATCTGTTACATAGTAAATTCCAATTACTTTTTTTATATAAAACTCATAGGCCTCTTATTGGCTTACTCTATAACCTGTGATATGAAGAGAAAAAAAAAACGGAAACCAGTCGGGGGTTGTTTGAATTGTTCTGCTTTTTAGCTATTAATTTTAAAGCAAAAAAATTATCTTCACTGAAAAAAAAAACCTTGTAAATTCAATGGAAATCCCTTCAATTCATTCCGAAACCGTAATGAAAATGCGTCAATGAGGTTTCTCGTCAATTCAATGGGATACCTTGTTAAAACGATTTAAAATAAAATCACAACTTTTTTAAATCACAATTTTATTTAGAGTTTGAAACTGAGTGCGCCTCTGTTGGCCGAAAAAAGATGAAATAAATAAAATTGTGATTTTATTTAATATATATATATATATATATATATATATATATATATCATCTATATATATATAAATAGTTACTCGCCAAGATCCATGAGCGGCGAATGGCATCCTGATCCTTCAATTACACATATGAAAATGAACAACAATCGCCAAGGATTCTCAAATATATATATTTGTGTAGCAAGCCAATTTGCTTCTTAATGTTAAATATGAATGAAACAAAATATTAACCTTTTTTTTAATTAGGCTGGAGCTCCTTGCGATGGCGCACACAGTACTGCCATTGCTGCAGTGGAAGCCTCTTCCAAATCTTCTTAGCTGCAGCTATCATTGTGATCACTACCACCGGCCGTTCCGCACATTTAGTTGCAGAAATACAGACCAAGATGTCCTATTATCGCAGTGACTAGATATGGTAGAACTGCTAGACAGGCTCATCTCTCCGAGAATTCTTCCTCTGCAATATTCAGGTATAAAGAATCTCATTAATCATACTAGTAATAATAATAATCTTATTTGTGTAATGTATAAAAAATCTCCTTTTTCAGTTGAACCAATGAGTGATTGGCTTAAGGACGTTGATGCTCGTGTACAATATGGAATTAATTTAGGAAAAGCACGAAATTTCATTAAGATCGGAGATCCAGTCGTCGTCGTTACTGGCTGGAAGCAAGGATCCGGATTTACTAACACCATCCGTATTGTGTACGTAGCACCTCCAAGGCCCTATATCTGGGAATTCCCACCCACATAATAATGTACCTTTGATAATCTATATATTTAATTTTATAAAAATTGTATTTTTTAAATAAATTATTTATTGAAAAATGTTCTGTATAAAAATTTGTTTTTTAAAATTATTCAGTTTTTTAATAATAATATTTAATAGTGGTTTTGTTTATATTAAGATGTCTATGTTTTTGAATCAAAATTTAGTTGTTTTTTTTTAGCTATCAAAAATAATCTTATTATAAACAAAAATGAGCTAGATGCTGCTACCATGGGCGAAATATAAATATAGTCTTGTACGTAACTATATCTTGTGATTGGTATTTTAAAAATATTTTTTTATATTTTTCAGGAACGTCGAGTAATCGTTCAATGAGCAACAACTAACTAGATTTAAGATAGTTAGTTAAACATTAAATAGCTTAAAAAATCATTTAGATATTTTTTCTAATGATAAGAAAAACTTAAAATTTCTACTTCCGAAAAATGAAATATTTATTTATAATGATGATTATATAATCAGTATTAAGCATTCTAAAAAAAAAAAAAAAAAAATTATGAAATGACTATTTTATATAATTAAAATATTTCATATTTTACTTATAGTTTTATTGTTATTAACAATTCCTTTTGTTTCCTAAGTAATTGAAAAATTCCTTTTTTTTTATTTTCTTTAAAATTAGGTAAAGCTTTAATTTTAATTGAAATTTAATTTAATTTTTAATGTCAACATTTCTTTTTAGCAAGTTTTGAAATGTCTTGGTATTTTACAAGGTTCAATAAAGGATTTATTGATTTCTATTCAAATATTCATC
Source organism: Euborellia annulipes (assembly GCA_023213315.1). NCBI lineage: Eukaryota > Metazoa > Arthropoda > Insecta > Dermaptera > Anisolabididae > Euborellia > Euborellia annulipes. Next base: position 50,787 of record JAKCPI010017040.1, read on the forward strand.
TAAATTTCGAAGCGAGAAATATCTCTAAATCAACAGTTGGTTGTTCTTTAGGTAATTTTTTTTTTTTTTGGAAAAACATCTATTTACTAAATAATTTAGTAACCATTCAAGTTTAATCTACTCTTGAAACTAATTAGGTTGATCCATAATTATCCGCCCCGTTTATATTGGAGCGTTTTTGTCGTCAAAAATTAACCTTTTATTTACTGTTTTTCAGCAAATTATATTCTATATATAATATATATTCTATTCTTCCCTGTTCAATTAATGAAAATGGATATCGAAAATCATATTCATATTCGTCATATTATGCTTTACCGCTACAAGAAAGGATGGAAGGCAGCACAGACATTTCGCGATCTCATCGATCTTTTGGTGAAGGAACAATAAGCGAAAGACAATGTGGTTTTCGTGCTCCAAGTCTGGCGATACCTCTTCCTAAATTGTCATCCAAGCTGGTAAGACTTGGAGCGGGAAAACCACATAGTCTTTCGCTTATTGTTCCTTCACCAAAAAAATCGTTGAGATCGCTAAATTACTGTGCTGGCTTCCATCCGTTCTTGTAGCGGTAAAGCATAATATGACGAATATGAATATGATTTTTGATATCCATTTTCATCAATTGAACAGGAAAGAATATTTTCCTGAAAAAAAAAAGTAAATAAAAGGTTAATTTTTGACAACAAAAAGCGATCTAATATCAACGGAGGATAATTAGGAATCAACCTAATAATTAGTGTCTGGAAGACAAACAAGTATTTTATAAAATTCCACTCTTAATTTACAAAAAATGTAAAAATAAACGGGTTGTGTATATTCTGTATATGTATAACTAAGCATATTGATAATTCCCAGTCGTAGATCGACATCTAGTCAGAAGGGTTTTTTACTATTAGATAAGATTGTTTTTTTAAGGAGAGCGTAGTAACCTGTAGTTTGGATCGAAACATTTCGAAATGCATTAAAATCTGAATTAATATGTAGGTATGTACAGTGAAAAGCAATATTAAGCAACTATCATGTGTTTTCTCATTGTTTTTATTAAATAAGATGGAAATATTTATTAGAATTCTCTTCTACATTTGATTCACAGTAGTTTCCATTAAATATATTTCATAATTTTTTAAAACATTGAAATAATCACATGCAAGTGCTTTAATATTTGTCCTCATTGTATGACGGTTTTTTTTAGACAACATTACCAAATTGATAACCTCGATCTAGATGGTACGCGACTGATCCGTTATTCACATAACGAATATGTGAAATAAAAAGCTTGACAACCTTTGCTTTAAACGATTTAATATACAGATGTCCGTGTGCAACACAACACTGATAGATATTTTTTTCATCTTTAAAATTATTATCGTAAAGTAAAAATAATTCCATTTCACGAAAGAAATTATACTTATTTTAGGGCCAGTTCAGTGTAACGAAGAAAGTTTATCCAACTTAATTAAAAGTGGAATGACATCAATTCTCTTAGATTTTAGAAATCCTGATTGGACTATTGATAAGGTAATAACGGCCTGGTCTTTACTTCATTTTCATCGAAGTAAGTATAAATAGCTCAAATGTTCCCCCCCCTCCCTTCTTTTTTGAACTCAAATAAACAATAAGCAGTCAACAAAAGAAGGGGGAGCGGGGGCCCCGGACGGAGCCCCCAACGAAACTAAAGGGGAGGGGACGGGACCCCCACCTCTCATTTCCCTTCCTTTGTCAAATGAAAAAGGCGAGTATTATTAACCCCCCTTCCCTTTTTTTTTCTTCTCCTCCCTCCCTTTTTTTTTTTTCTCAATATAGCAGTCCTTTGGACAGGGTGAGGTCCAAAGGCTCGCTGGAATCCCCAAAAAAAATATAAATAAAAATGCGGTGAAATAGAGTATTAAAATTTTAAACGCTGTTAGAAATTATATATAATATTAAATTTTTTTTGAAGAAGTAGGAAGGTAATCACCTGGAATGGCTTAACTCCCCCCCCCCCGAAAATCTCTTTGGCTATGGTATTAAATTATAGAATTTAAGAAATTTTATTTTGCAATCTTGTTAAAACTAAGTCTATTTTTAATAGGCTCGTGAATGTGTGGAAACAATTCGGAAATATATCTTGGATTTGAGTGTAAGAGAAAAATTTTATATACCTATTCCAATTGCAATCTGGTTAAAGGGAACAGACATTCTTTCTGGACATTTTCTTAATGAGGTAAAAATAATCGTTTTTAAATATTAAGCCTAAATGTAAAATTTTCTAACCCACTAAGCCATTGCCCAAGGGGTTCGCTTCCAGTCCCAAACGACTAAAATTTATTTCATTTTAATTGGCTACTAATTAAATGAAATAAATAGGGACGAAGTCTAAATGAAGAATGAAGAAGTGCCAAAAAAAACCTTAACAAAAATAAAAACTTTTCCTAATTTAAAAAATATATTTACTAATGTAATTTGTTCATTCAGGTTCATATTTTTATATTTTCTGATTAAAGTTATGAATATTTATTAAATAAATCTTTTTCCTAAGCCATTTGGAATAAAATTGTCATTTCATAAGCAGGGGCTTATATATGAAGAGGCGGACTAGGCGCACGCCTGAGGCGGCAAATTTTAGAGGTGGCAAAATTTGTGGAAGAAAACTGCTCATTTATAGGCCTATATGTATAAATTTAATACAAACTCCATAAATCTAAGTATATCTAACTGAAAATGTTGAAAGAGTATAAGTGATCAGACGTCCACCGGCTTGTTAGGGTGGTTGAAGGGGGGGGGGGGGGGGGGAGGAAGAATCCACTGCCTCCTAGATGCGGCAAATGCTTAAATTCGGCCCTGTTCATAAGGAATAAGCTCTCTAAAAAAGTTAGATACTCTCTCTAGCGGGAATTGTTCTTTAAATCTACAGAAGAACATTAAAAAAAAAATACAAATTGGGCTTAATACTTACTGTTTATCCGGAAGAGGAGCTAATTATAGAACCACCCCGAGTAGATCAATCAAGCCGTATGACTGCATAGATGCATTATTTATAGACATTCCAGGAGTGGGGTAGTTGACAGAAAATTCTAAAACAAATACAATAAAATATATTTAATAAACATGAAGAATTAAGTATTTCAAATGTTTTTGTTAAATTTCAAAACAATATTAGAGAGCAGCTGAGCGGAGAATTTATAACAAAATATTTCCGTGCATTCTGATTAAAAGGCCTTTTCATATTTGTACAAAAGATGAAAGTTGGATAAATTTCAAACTAAATTTTACTTAAAAAACGAGGAAACTAAAGTTTAATTATAAATGTTACATTGCATCAGAAACTTCTCTTATTTCCTTTTGTTTGAAATTTTTCAGGATGAGGTTACCGTGAGAGCTGGTGATGTGGTCACTCTAACAACTTCAAATGAATACCGTGAAGGAACTTATTATCCTTTAATCTATATAAACTACCCAAATTTACATGAAAAGTTAAGGAGAGGGTCAACTATTGTTTTTGATTATGGAGCACTTATACTTTTAGTTGCCAGCGGAGTCGAAGATGAACAAGTAAGTATTCATACTTTTTTCTTAATTAATATTCATTAGATAGATTGACAAAGATGAGGGGTGATGATTCCTATTATCAGGTTTTAATTTTCACTTATCAACATCGATCTAGTTCTAGTTCTAGTTTTTAAACTAAATTTTACAAATAAACATGCCTAATTCGTTCAATTGTTTTTAGCATGATGTTGGCTTGTATAAAAGAGTAAATTCCATTGAAAAAATCTTTATGAAATTCCATATTTAATTTTATCCATAAATATTAATTTAACAAATTTTTGGAATAGTCCATCCAGTTTTGTCAGAATATAAATTTAGTGATGATAGTTGAAATTCCAGAATGGGAGAGGGAAGATTCCGGTTCAAAAATGTAGGGTGGAGAAGCGAGCTTGCGATCTAGCAGAGCTGTGAACCTCCTGGAAAGATTTCTGGCTTTTTCATACTTTTTCGGGATCTTCGGCTTAAAAAAAAATTAAGTTCGAATGATTTTAGTTATGTTACTTCGGCTTTTTTCGACATTTTTCATTCGAAATTTTTTGTAAATGGTAGAAAAGGTCAAACGATTTCTTTTAACGATGCTTCTTTGACCTTTTTAACCCGATTATTATTCTTTTATGATTTATTGAATCTTCTGTTTTTATGAGTTTTTTAAATTTAAAATCTCGGCCTTTCTGGTGAGATCAGAGATAACTTTCGAGTAGAATAGGAATCCTGGAATACAGAGACTGGCAGATCTATAGTAATTTTTTTTGTAGGTTGGAATTTTAATCAAATGTATAGCGTTAAATAGTGCAATTTTACACGATAATGCCATGGTTTATCTCTCAAATGAAGAAGATCCTTCAAAAGGAAGTTTATATGAAGAAGATCAAAAAATAATTGAATTTTGTTATGAAGTAAAAATTGATGCTATTTTTATCCCTTTAAGGCATGAAATTACAATGCGTCACATTAAAGGTTTTATGCGTAAGTATAATTTTTTAAATCTTGTTCTCAGAGTGCGGGGGCGGTACGGGGGAGGAAGAGGGCAGAGTTAGGGGTTTTAAATCCCTCCCATACGACCTGAACCAAGATTGGATATTTTAGAATATAAGAGAGGAATAGAATGAAATATAAAAATATCTATTAAATTCAACAAACCAGGTTTGAGTGGCTGTAGATATAGTTAGTGTAGAGATATTTAATATAGAGGCTCACTTATTGGCTGCCTACTCCCTTGGTCCTGTATCAACCAGGTTTGTCTATATCTCTGAAGATGTAACTTTTCATCTTTATAATCCTGGGTGGTCCTAACAAGTTATTAAAATTTTGTTAAATATATTTTTGCGGGCATAAAAAACAAACGTTCTTTTGGATTACAGTAAAAATGAACGACTATCAACCTCTAATAGTTGCCTGTATTTACGACTCTATGGCCATGAACCATATGGATAAGATTCTTAAGAAAGTCGATGGGATCTGTCTAAATCGAAAAATGGCTGAAAAATGCGCCATCGATAGTAAAATCAACATCATGGAGAAAATTATTGTAGCTAAATGCATTAAGGTGAAATAAATGATCGCTTTTGAAATATAGTTTGACTTGAATTTGCTCGCAATTTAATAAAACTTAAAAATATTCTATTATTTTTTTCAGACTGCCAAATTTTTTATGGTTAACAACCCTCTACCTGAATTGTATTTATTTTATGAGCAAAGTATATCAGTATTGAGTTTGGCTAATTTAGTTTTGAATGGCGTTGATGGGGTGCTTGTCGATAATGAGTTAGTAAACGACCCTCATATCTACAAAATGTTGAAAACTATTCGTCAAACTGTACAAGTGGCTGAAGGTGCTAATTGGCAAAACTGTATTTTTGAAGACATCACAAGATATGTAAGTAAAATATTCGTTAATTTGCCTATAATTTAATTTTTTGATTTTCATCAATGTTATCTTAT
>JAKCPI010017041.1:0-30462 GCA_023213315.1 Euborellia annulipes
TTTTTACTTTCTCTTACCTCTATATAGAGAGAAAGAATTGGATTCATGTCAAAAATTTGTTGTCGAGATTTTGATGGAAATACACGTTTTGAGGTCCCCTGAATCCAAAAAAGTGGTTTTCGCGACATGGTCTGTCTGTGTGTGTGTGCGTCTGTGAACAAAATATCTCAAGAACGAACAGAGCTAGGAGGTTGAAATTTTATATTTAAGTTAGGCACCCCCATGGGACGTGACACGGAGCTTTTAAACAAAATCGACCAAAAAGTACTAGTACTTTACTGATGCACTTTTTCAGTTTTTTTTTAATTTTCTCAAAATTCGCTCTAACGATTTTGATTAAAATTCAAAAATCAATTATTTTTTAGATTCTCTTTAAAACGTATATTCCCATTTTGCCATTGAAATCTTATGAAGACCACTTTACTCTTGTACTTCATAGGAAAGATAGGAGAAATGGTTGCCACATAAATATTTTCCCATACTAATAAATTTTACATCTTGAATTCAAATGTAAATATATGTCGACACGAAAAAAATCAGGTGTGACAAGCACAGAACACAGCTTTCGAATACCGAAGTTAAGAGAAAGTTGTGTGCTGTGCGCCAGTCCCACCAGTTTTTTTCTTCCTCTTTGCTTTGTGCTTGGTTGCTTCGTTGGCCATACAATTTATTTTTTATCTAATGGATCATTAAGAAAAAAAAAACAAAAAAGTTGGCATTTTTCAATTTTGCTGATTTCAAAAAAATATTATCACTTTTATTAGATTAGCTGCTTCAAGAAAATTTAATATCAATTTAAATAAGAATCTAGTGTCTTATAACTTGGAAATATGTTTCAAGTGTCCGAAGTGGAATCACGACACAACAACATAACAACATACCCCCTAATGTCTTATTTATTCATTTAATTAAGTTGAAATTTAGTCAGAATTTTGATGAGAGGTGAATGGAAATGCTTTTATCGTAAGTTAAAGTAGAAAAGAAAAGAAAGAGCAAAGCAGATATGCTGTGACATTTTAAGCCGATGGTTCCGAAAACATCCTCAGGGGATCAAATAATGGAAAATCTTTTTTCCTTACAAACAAAGACAAATAATAAATATTAAAAATCCATTCAAAGTCATAATAAGCTCTTCTAGTGGTTCTAGAGCAGTGATTGCCAAAGTGGACGCTGCAGCGATTCAGGAAGGAGGTGACGGCCACAGTGAATTGGGGCAAACGGTAAGGGGGTAACATACAGAATATCTTTCTGTTTATTTGCTATCAATAAGTTGGGAACCACTGTTCTAGAGCCTCATTTCAGATTGTTTAGAAAACAAAAAAAAAAATCAGTCATTTTTTATATTTTCAACTTTCCGTTGTAATTTCGCGCTCTTTTCTTGTAGAGGACTTTATGTAGAGGAGGAAAACATTGAGTTCTATCTCGTTTTATGAAAAATTAAAGCTAATTCATTCTATTGATAAATCTCTCAAATTAACAAAATCTGGTGTGACAGGTCGTACAGCACACAACTTTCTCTTAACTTCGGTAATCGCAAGTCGTGTTCTGTGCTTGTCCCACCAGATTTTTTTGTGTCCAGATAGATTTAGTTTCAACCGATATATTAGAATTCAAAATGTAACATTTATAGACATTTGTAAATATTTATATTTTGTTACCATCGCAACCATTTCTCCTATCTTTCCTATAAAATACAAGAGTAAAGTGGGCTTCATACCATTTTGAAAGCAAATTGAGAATATACATTTGAAAGAGAATGTAAAAAATAATTGATTTTTGAATTTTAATCAAATTCTTTGGCCGATTTTGTTCAAAGCCTTAATGTCACGTCCCAGGGGGATGCCTAACTTAAATTCAGACCATGTCGCGAAAACCACTTTTTCGGACTCAGAGGACCTCAAAACGTGTATATCCATCAAAATCTCGACATCGACTGTTTGACCTGAAGCCAATACTTTCTCTATATATTAACATATATAGAGGTAAGAGTGATTTCCCATCATATCCCATTTGGGATCATCTTCAGAACTATTGTGCCCACAATAAGAGATGAAGAAATTAATATCGGGTGTCTTGCAAAGTGACCATGGCCTCTCTTGACTGTTCTTTTCAATTGTATTTATATAATCTATTTATATTAATAAAGTTCTGCAAAAAATATATTATTGAATTATATAACTGGTCACTATACAATCTTCTTAAAAATTCTTGTATTTAATTGTTAGGGCCTTGTAAAAACTATAATTAAGATAAAATTTACAATTGATAATATTTTCCCGATATTAATTTCTTTGTGTGCACATTAGTTCTGAGGATGATCCCAAACCCCTGGATTGAAACGTCAACGGGATGGAAAAAAAAAAAAGCTGCAGTCTTTTCTTCTCCTGAAGGTTTCTTATCAAAAGTGAAACGTCATCTCCTCCACGCAGAATGCTGATAAGAGTCAAATTAATAATAATGAGTTAAAACTCCCTTTCATAATCAAATGTCGAAATATAGGGGAGGGGGAGGGGGTCAAATTTTGATAAAACGTTAATATTATTATTCCCCAAAGATATGCACACGGATAGAAGGTAATCGAATGCATAAATTAAATTTAACGTAGAGACAGACGGTTTTATTAAATTAACGGCTTGAAAAAAAAAGTCTAAATAGATAAGTGAAATGAATTAGTTCACCTGATGGAGGTAGTATTATTTTTAATGGATTTTGCAAGGGGGAGGGGGGGGGAGAGCAAGCAACAAGTAGGCGGAGCAGCCCTTTTTTCCCTTAGAGGATTTCATCTAATGAGTGTAATAACGTTAGCCTAAAGGCATTCTCTGTCAGATCTGGTCTCCAGATCCCCTGGCAATTTGACCTACGACCCTCAAGCCATTGGGATGGGGGCCAGGGGAAGGACCCCTAACCAAGGCTATTTAAGACAAAGTTGCCGGAGAACTCTGTCTCAGATCGGGCCAAGACAGCGTCCGAAAGGCCTTGGGTGGGTACCGGAAAAACTCTTGCATCATCTATTTAATAAAAAAAAAATGAGATAACTTTTGTTAGGCAATTCATTCAAATATAAATAAATTCTTCTAAATTGATTTTTTTTTTTTACAAAAAAAAAAAAAAAAAAAATAATAATAATAAAAAGAGTGATAAGAGTAATCATTCGATTCATTATTAATAACCAACGTTAAATGATCAGTTTTATAGGAATCATGGTTCGTTTCTGGCAACTCGTCTTGTTCATGATCGTCGCCGAGACCGTCTCGGGTCTCTCAACAGACGCCGTCACCCAAAACCCAAAAGTGAGTAACCAATCACCTTGCTTCTTTGCTTTTCATTTATACTAAAACTTCTTTTTTGCTTAATAGGGAAAGTTAAGTGATTCGATCCGGAAAAGTTTAACTGAAAACGCGACTTTTCTTAAGAAACCGCAACTGGCAAGAAGTCTTCGGGCTTTGGATGAATCCCTTGAAGCTGCCCCGTTTTGGGCAAATCGCGGAAGACGTTCCCTCGAACAACATTGGACCAATTGGAATGCAGAAACAAATAAAGAACAAGAAATTTCAAATAAATATTCGAGAAATTTAAACAACGAGAACTCTTTGGAAAATATTCCATTTTGGGCAAATCGTGGCAAAAGAATGATTGAATCTTCGGACGAGGATTTACCCTTTTGGGCGAATCGAGGAAAACGTTACCAGTTGGAATCGTTAGAGGATCTCCCTTTCTGGGCGAATCGAGGAAGGCGATCAGCAGAAGAGCAAATTCCATTTTGGGCCCATCGAGGCAAACGGGATTTGGATGAAATGCCATTTTGGGCAAATCGAGGACGTCGCGCTCAGTTGTTTGGTGGTGATGATTCACTTGAAGAAGGACCATTCTGGGCAAATCGTGGAAGAAGGAAGCGTCAAGGGATTTCAAAAAGTTGGCCGTTATCAAGGCTCTTTGCTGATGAGCCAAGTTGGATTCTTTTAAATCGCCGGGAGGAACCAACGAAGGCGATGGCTGATAAACATCTGAAAAATGAGGAACCCTTTTGGGGTTCCAGAGGATACACTGCAAGTCGACTTGGGAAGAGTGTTATCAAAAACGAATTGGAATCTGAGGAAGCGGAACCTTTTTGGGGTGTGCGAGGAAAGAGGATCTCCTTCAATCAGGTTAGTCCTGTCCCTCGTTTTCTTCTTAAAAACAATGGAGAATTTGGGGGGAGGGGAGTCTTCGGAGTGGGGGGGGGGGATTTTGCGATAAGATTCAAGAGCTGCTTGTGATAAATTTTAACCTCTTAACTCCAAGTTGCCAAATTTAAAAAAAAATCTTTTTATTAATTCTGATTATTCAAGATGCATTCTGGCTCTAAACTAGGCCAAATGACGATAATTACAGTTCAGCTAATAGATGACATTTTGATTTGATAAAAGTTCATTTTTAAGGGGAAAACAAATTACAATAAAGGGAGAGAATTTTCAATAAAAAATTCCATTTAGATACGCGGTCCTATTATAATAAAATATCTTTTTGTTTTTTTGGTGCTGGCATAGAACCTTCCTGCATGAACTTTCTGAACAGGTTAAGACCCGCTTGCCGTAAAAAAAATTATCCATGTCTTTGCCTAGAGTGTAAGTGGGGGATAATCTCACCCCTAGGTATGAGAAAGGGCCCCCCTTAAACTCTAAATTGAGCGAGGATTTTTACTTGTTTGGGAATATTTCTTTGAAATTCGATCGAAATTGATATTCTGGCTTTAACAGTTGTTGTTATTGATATTCAATCAACTTTTGTATCAGTTGAATATCGATTACATCTCGTTTTTATTTTATTTGATTTGAAATTGTGAAACATAATTTTCAAAAAAATTGTAATTCAAATTAGAAAACAACTGAAAAAGTACACCAGTAAAGTACTAGTACTCTTTGGCCGATTTTGTTCAAAATCTTCAGGCGGGACCTTACTTAAATATAAAATTTCAACCTCCTAGCTCATTTTCTACATACTTTATTTTGATCACAGGCCATTTTGAACTCAAAACATCTATTTTCAGCAAAATCTCGATTTCGAATTTTTGACACGAATCCAATAGTAAGAGAAAATAAAATTAAAAGGCAAATATTAAAGGATTTAGAAAGATGGCAACAGGTTAAGTTGTTCTAATGGAGTCAAGCAATGCTAAGCTCGACAAAACATTGGTGGGTGGCCCCAGGGAATTAGCGTGTGTCACGTCCCCTGGTAGCCATCGGTATCTGTTATTTAAAATATATAGAGACAAGATATATATAGACAATAAGCCCTAAATGACCCGAGCAGCTCAGAGGAAAAAAAATGTTAATACTATTATTGAATAGCTTGAAAGATTTTAAGACTATTTTAGAATAATCCTAAAAATATTTTTCAAAATTCATTTCTTAAACAATTGAGAGGATTATAGGAGTTAAAGTGTTGCATATTTGCTAGGCGTAGACCATGACCGAAATGATTTTATTTCCAGGGCCAGGACGCCCAGGGTGAGAATGGCTGGCTTTTGAAGAACATGCCCTGGCAATTGGCGAGATTGGAATCCATCTCTGCCGATGTGGCGCACACCCAAGAACATCCAACATCATCATCATCCACATCTTAAATATCAAACAACTCTGAATAAATAAAAAAAAGACAAAAAACAAAAAAAAAAAAAAGAGAAAAATATTCATAATAATTTAATGTGTTCCTCGTTTCAAAAAGCAAACAGTGTTTGTCTCCTTCTTGTTATATTTATTTATTTATTTATTTTTTTTGTTTTGATATTTTCTCATCATTTTTTTTATTTTTGAGAAATAAGTATTTTAAAATGTGATAAAAAAAAAATAGACAATAGAATCTGTGAGCAGTGAAAAGAAAAGAAAAGAAAAGAGGCGGCTTTTAGCCAAGGCTCAGCGAGTGCATTAAATGTATAGAGAGAGCAAAAAGGGGAGGGGAGGGGGAGGGGAGGTTTTGTTTCCACTTGATGATAAAATACATAAACATAGATAGAGGTGAGCTTTTCGCCTTTTTCGTCTCGCTCTATACTTATTATTATTATTATTTTTTTTTTTCATTCATTCATCCATTCAAGTATTTATTTTTATTCATTAAGTATTTATTATAAATAGTACAAATTAATTATAGAAGAAATATTTGTGGAAATAATAATAAAATTCTTTTAGAAAATTAATGTAAATTTATTTATTTCGAAATATCCTTTTTTTTTTTTCTTTGGTGAATTCAAAAGAACTTCGCTTAGATGGCGTTAAGGCAGAAAACTTCTTTTGGATTGCGGACGGCTATCAATGCACAATTATTTGATAAATATAATAAGAATTCTTTCATTTATGAGGAAGGAGGCTGGCTACTGAAACTTAGGACCAGTTGCTTCACATCTAATTAACTAACTTCCCCTCGGATTAGCTGGATGACTATGAAGATAGGGGACAGACAGTCTGGAGGATATTATTTAGTAGGAAGTAGATAAATAAAAATCTGGAGATGATATTCGGGTTATCTCCTCTAAGTTTCGGGTTCAAACGACTCTTCTTCAGGAGCATGGGGGTTAAGAATCAAATTTGCCCATAAGCAATTATCATTATGACTATGACAAAATTGAGGGCAAATTTGATTCTAAGCCCCGCATGCTCCTGAAGAAGGAGTCGTTTGAACTCCGAAACTTAGAGGAGATAACCCGAATATACTGGCCTGAATAGCATCTCCAGATTTTTATTTATCTACTTCTTTCTCAATAGTTGACTTTCGAGTAATTCCACATCTAGCTAAGCTAATTTTATGATTAAATAAGAGCCCAGATCATATTTAGTTAGCAAAGACCTAAAGTTAGCTATAAAGGTAAGGAGTGAAATTAGGAACACAAGCCTTTTTTTTTTTTTTAGAAATTTTTAAATTAAAAAAATAAATAAATAAATAATTTAAATTTTTTGCTAACTTTACAAAACTTTTCTTAGATTGCTAATAATTTTTTGTGAAAAAACTCAATTTTTGAACTCGAAGGTTAAGCGTGCTCTTGTTTATTTTTGCTATCTTTCGGATTAGTTTGCTATTTGACTAGAAGTGAAGCAACCGAGCTTAGGTCACATTCAGGATGGTTTAATTTATATAAAAATACTTTGTCTCTATATATTTGAAGATTTAAAGTGGCTGTTGTATTTAAACAGTAGATAGGGAAGGAGAATGCAGCCAGGTAATAAGTCTCCACGAAATCAAACTCTCTGTTCAGGAAACAGTTTCGGTTTTATCTCATTAAAACCGAAACTGTTTCCTGAACAGAGAGTTTAATTTCGTGGAGACTTATTACCTGGCTGCATTCTCCTCCCTATCTACTCTTTGTCTCTATATATTTCATATATAGGGTAAGAGAAAGTAAAAATAAGGAAGAGATAAGAACTCAAAAAGTCTCATGGTTTTTGAAAAGAAGAAGAAATTCCATCGAATGCAATCCTCTAACATTTCAATTATAGAACTTCGACTATCAAAAGCCCGAAAAAGGCTAAAATTATAAAAATTACAAGCGATTCTCAAAAATGGCGCCTTCAAAAAACGTATCTACTTGCATCAATATCATTTGATGTTAAACAATAAGAACGAAGGGTTCTCAAAAATTAGCGAATTTCAATAAAATGAAAAATAAAAGCAAAAAATTTGTACATTCTAGCAGGGGGCAACTGACATTAATGCGCGAATGTGAGTGACTTCGTGGCATCTGAGTCTAAGGAAAAAATGTTTAAAATAAATATAAAACAATTTCTTAGATAAAGAAAAAAAAAACAAATCCCCTCTCCTTAACCAAAATCAATTTTTTTTTCCTGTTACTTAAAATGATTATTCAATATGATTAAATGAAAATAAATTAGAAACCTCCTTGTTTTTATTTCGTTATATTTCGTAAATAAAATGCAAAAACGATTTAGTTGTTTGTCTCAAGTAAGTCGTCAGCACGTTCATTGAATTAAACAATGATTTTATGGTGAATTTGCAAAGGGCAAAAGGGGTGGGGGGGGGTAATTGCTTATGTCCAAGAGAGAGAGAGAGATGAAATCTCTTTTGCAAAAGGGTTTGTTTTGTTTGTTCCCCCTTCACTCTCCGCAAGCACACACTAATTGCAAGCCAAGTTAAGTAAAATTTCTAAAACATTAAATTTCTACAGTAGTTTTAGAGTGAATAAAATTGAAATATCAAAATGATAGAATTAAAATAAAAAATAGTTGAGCTCGAGAGAACATGAGATAAGTGTGAAGGACATTCACTCTGTAATTGCGTCTGTCCACCACCAACCAACTCTCCCTAAATTTAGAAATGCAATTTTACACTCTTTGGATCAGGAAAATACTCAGATTCACAAATCCCCAAATGGGGAGGCTCAAAAAATGGCTAAAAGCATTGGGTTCCATCCAAAGTCTATTAAAAAGGTTAAAATAATGAAATAATTAAAACTCTCCAGTGAAAAATAATAAAAATTGTTATATAGGCCCTAATTAAATTAAAATTAATCAGGATTTATTTGAGACTGACGACCAACTGCAGTTTCGGTTCGTTGACACAACCATCATCAGATCTGTAATTAACATAATATAATTAATAAATCGGTCTTATTTGTATGATCTATGTCTTACTTATTAATTAATCTTATATTATGTTAATTACAGACCTGATGATGGTTGTATCAACGAACTGAAACTTCAGTTGGTTGTCAGTCCCAAATAAATCCCGATAAATAAAAAAAAAATAAAAAATTATTGGATATAGGAAACGTAGCAGCTAAGGAATTAGATAAAATTCAATACTTTTATTTAATTAATCAATCGTCTACGTTTCGGTCGCAAATCACGACCTTCATCAGGACGATTAATTGTCAAAATACAAAAAGTACATTATTATTTTTTTAATATTCATTGAAAATTATATAATCTAAATTTAAAGACTAATATAAGTATTATGGGTGACTTGCTCGGTCAAGGCTTCTTACAATCGATGGTCTAGTTCTCTCATAATACATGTATTAGTCATTAAATTTATATTGTATAATATGCAATGACAAATAAAAATAATACTGTACATCTTGTAAGTGGACAATTAATCGTCCTGAAGAAGGTCGTGATGTGAGCGAAACGTCGACGATCGGCTATGAATTTTCTTGCACTATTTCGTCTGTAATAAATTTTTTCGTTAATCAACGAAAAATAAATAGCTTCCAATTTGATTAGCATTTTTAATATTGTTATTTTTACTTTCTCTTACCTATGTATATATGTAATATATATATAGAGAGAAAGTATTGGATTCATGTCAAAAATTCGATGTCGAGATTTTGATGGATCTTCACGTTTTGAGGTCCCCTGAATCCAAAAAAGTGGTTTTCGCGACATGGTCTGTCTGTCTGTCTGTCTGTGTGTCTGTGTGTCTGTGTGTCTGTGAACAAAATATCTCAAGAACAAAAAGAGCTAGGAAGTTGAAATTTTATATTTAAGTTAGGCACCTCCATGGGACGTGACACGAAGCTTTTGAACAAAATCGACCAAAGAGTACTAGTAATTTACTGATTCACTTTTTCAGTTTTTTTCGATTTTCTCAAAATTTGCTCCAACGATTTTTTTTAAATTCAAAAATCAATTATTTTTTTAGATTCTCTATAAAATGTATATTCTCATTTTGTGATTGAAATCTTCTGAAGACCACTTTACTCTTGTACTCCATAGAAAAGATAGGAGAAATGGTTGCCATGGTATCAAAATATAAATATTTTCCCATACTTATAAATTTTACATCTTGAATTCAATCGTACCCTATGGTCGGAAACTAAATACATGTCGACACAAAAAATCTGGTGTGACAAGCACAGAACACAACTTTCGATTACCGAAGGTAAGAGAAAGTTGTGTGCTGTGCGCCAGTCACACCAGATTTTTATATATTTAATAAAAATAAAAATGCTAAAACCGCAGGAAGCTTTGCAATGCAAAGAATTCTGGTCAATATTTATTTTTTTTTTATATAAATTAAATAAAACTGGGAAATTGACTAGCTGCAAGAGCTTGTCCCTCCAGGCCAGGGGCGGGGGGGGCGAGGGGGGGGCGATCGCCCCCCCCGAAAGAAATTCACAATGTTATAAAAAGTAGTAATCTAAAGAAATTATGATTTCCGGGCTTTAATTTCAATTGGTGAATTTGTTACCAATCAATTTAAATAAATAGGAAAGGTGTCTAAATGGCCATAGATGCCCACAAAGTCCTTAAATAAAAAATAAAAAAAAACCGCCCCCCCCCCCGACAAAATTGCATTAATCCGCCACTGCTCCAGGCAAAGGTCAATGGGTTATCATTTGTATTTATGCTCCGGCGTCAAATACGTTCAAACAATACAATGAAACAAATTGTTCATATATAAAGTGATTACAAGCATATTCAGTTTTTGATTAGTCGAGAGGGAGGGGAGGAGAGAGGGAGGGAGGGGTGTAAAGTTAGTTTAGCATCCTCTAATGAGGTCATAGAATGAATGCTATTGTTGTTGTTGTTGTTGTTGATGTGTTATGAGAAGTAGATGATTTGGAAATTCAATTGTGTAATACAACATCAATATCAATAATTATTACGTTTTATTTATCAAATTATTAAAATCTTTATAGCTAGGAAAGCTAAGATTTCGGTGGGCTTTTAGCCCCTGAGTAGTTTTTGGAATGATGTCTGTCTGTTCGCCAACGAAAATTCACAAACTATTTATTCAATTGTGTTTATTAAAGCTTTTGTGGTTTGAAATATTATTATTAGGAGAATTTTTAATTATAGACCACATTTTTGTATTAGTCGAGAGGAGTTAAAAATTCTCCTAATAATATTTATTTAATTGTTTTGAAATTTTGCATACATCAACTAGAAGTAAAGGCCTAAAACTGAAAAACAAAAAAAACGCAACACCGTGTTGTTTTATAAGACATCTTGGTCTAAAATATACAACTGTCAAAAAAATGAGAGGTTAAATAAAAGAGGTTATTTCTCCATATTTAAGAAAAAAAATGGCCACATTTGTTTACATTCTGATGAATGTGTGGTGACACTTTCAGGGCCACTTGGATCCGAGGTTTATATTTTCTCTCGTGTAAATAAAGATTGCTCTGCAGATCCAGGGGGGGGGTCAAACTCGGTTTGTTTACATTTTTCCCATTCCAAGGGAGTGACGTCATGGAGATCCTCCTTTTGTAAAATATCTTTCGAGACAAACCATTTATAAATATTTATATACAGCATATTATTAATAAAGCAATGTAAATGCCAAGGTCTAAATTAATTTATTTAACAAGACATTGAGTGTTTTTTATTGATGAGGTCAAACATCCCATGCCCCCCGGGAATCCAACCCAGGATCTCCCCTTTCCGGGGCATGGTTTTCCTTTTCCCACCCCTTTTTTTTATTTATATATATACTTAATTAGTTAAAATAGAAATTTTGATTTTATTACTTTTATAATAAAATTAAAAATTAATAAATTTTTTGTCAGAAACTCTACAATTTGCAAACAAAACAAAATGAATGTGAACTAGGTTATGTGCAGTCAACAAAGCTGCCAAATAGAAAAATACAAGCCTGCGGCGGACCTTCCCTTTCTTGGACCAATCAGAAACGGGCTGGCCTGGAACTTGTTTACGCCCCCTGGACCCCCTACTAGTTGGCTCGGGCCCGCCTGTGATAGCCTATGGAAACGGGAGCCTTGCCACTGTTAATTAAAAAGAGATTAAAATCCAGCTTATTTCTACGTATTTAACCGAGAAACCATTGGCACATTTGTTTACATTCTGATAGAATGCGTGGGGACACCTTCAAGGCACACTTGGATCGAATAGTTCTATAATTTCCTATGGGGAATGTAATTTAAGAATTGATAACTGCAAATCGAAGTTAGTTTGGGGACCGGAGTATTTTCCCGGGATCTCTATACACGTCTATAAGACTGCAAACATTTGGTTTCAAAATTCCAATGGGAAGTTGGTCAAACAGAGCGTGACAGACGGACCGACAGCAAGACGGACAGACAGACAGACGGACAGACGGACACTCCGTAATTATATATAGATTTTCCAAGTAAATTTAGAGCAAATACAAATCGTTTTAATCAAATTAAAATAAGGAAAAATATAACGATGTGGGACAAATCAACATAATTCCTGGGTATGAAGCTAGAAGTTCAAGCCTAGAGCCTAACGATGCTTTAAATTCAACGAAAACAGGTAAACGACAGTTCTTTTGAATAATTCAAAATAATTGTTGACCCCCCAATGGATAAATCCTCTACACGTAGGCCACGTGAATAGAAAACTTTGCGCCCAGATGACACGAGCAGGCAGAGCAGAGTGTGCGTGATTTGCTTGCTCGCAACTGCCGACCGGCCGGTGCTCGTGTTTTTATTCTTTTCTTTTTCTTTTGCAATCATCACGTTACAGCAATCATTTGGTTAGATGACTAAATGACACCTCGACCCCCTCACTAGCATCGATCATTGTTTTTACAAGTGAGCAATAGCCAAAGAGTGTTGGCATTCTTTTAGTAACACCTTCCTTTAAAAACAAAGGACAAGAGAGGGTAGTACAGGCATGAATCCGAGAATCTTCGACCCTTCCTCAAGTATAAATAAAATTGGTAAAAAAATAACAATCGTCCTATACATAGGCTTGAAAATACAGAAATACTTCGTCTAATACGTGGATAATCAAATCCGTTAATCAATTAAGCAATTAATTTTTCCCTATTTCACACTCACACCAATCTTTTCCAGTCAACTCAGGGCTTTTGGGCTAAAACCTAAACCGTACCCGTAATTTATTAACTTAAGCCCTAACATTTATTTGGGGTCCAGGAATTCTTATTTAAGCCATTTGGTATCCAAATCCATCGGACTGTCTGAGATCGGAACCCGCGATCCTTGGTATATAAGGTCAGCACGCTAGCCGCTACACCAAGCCCGCGGGCCAGAAAGCTAATTATATGTTAAACAACTTATTTTTTTTAACTCGAATGTTAAGCATCTTCTTCTTGTTCACTACATCGGTCAGATAAGTTTGCTAGTTGACTAGAAATGAAGCGATCAGCCCTTAATATGATATATTCTAAAATAAAAATCACTAGTGTATAAGATAATATAGTACAGGTTCATAATTACCTCATGGACCAACACATGTATATATAATTCTTTATAGTACAGGTATTACAGGTATTACCATGGTCAATGCTCTGCCGAATTAAAATCAATTATCCCACCCAATGCAACATATTCACGGAACACAAGAGAGGCATCTTCCCAGCATCCCTATGCTGTTCAGATCACGACTAACAGAACAAGTCAATTTCATTCTTCCTTTGTCCCCATGACCTCCCGTGATTGGAACAAGCTCCCTGCGTCTATCTTCCCCAAAACCTACAATCTTCAGACTTTGAAGTCTAACCTCAACTGGCATCTTCTCAGTTCCCGCAGTTGAGTTTCCCCTTTATGCTTCTCCTTTTGTTTTTATTTTCTTCCTGGCTGCATGTGACTATTGGTCATTATAGGGTTTTTTTGTATAAGTTTGGGGCCATCTATACGCTTGTCATTGAACTAAAAGTAAGTAGGGGAAAAAAAAAAACTTGCTCCAAGAGAGATTTGAACTCGAGCTTGTTGCAATTCGCATGTTTTGATACTGACCACTTGACTTTATGATATTTCAAAGCTTTTTTTAGCTACTTGATGGCACGTAGTACTATTACATTTTTACTTTCTCTTACCTCTATATATATGTAATATATATATAGAGAGAAAGTATTGGTTTCATGTCAAAAATTCGATGTCGAGATTTTGATGGATCTTCACGTTTTGAGGTCCCCCTGAATCCAAAAAAGTGGTTTTCGCGACATGGTCTGTCTGTGTGTGTGTCTGTCTGTCTGTCTGTGGTCGTGTGACTGGTTCACTTTTAAGCATGAAGGAATTGAGCTATGAAGGCTGAAATTTTATATTTAAGTTAAACACCCCCCGTGATCGGAAAAATAAGCTTTTAATCAAAATCACAATACTAAGATGTATTTTTCGATTTACTATGAAATTCTTCAACGTTTTCGATTTAAATTCAAAATTCTAATTTGTTTTAGATGCTCTTTCAAATATATCAAAAATAATTATTTTTTTTAGTGCTTTCAGTATTTCTCGTTTTGCCCTCAAAATTGTTTGATGCACACTTTACTCTTGTGCTTCATAGGAAAGATAGGAGAAATGGTTGGCCATGGTTACAAAATATAAATATTTTTCCATAATTATCAGTTTTATGGTAACAGGTGAAGAAAAATTTCGAATTTTTTCAGACTGTTCGCTTATGTCCAACTCTATTTCCTATAAGACTCTAAAACAACTGATCATGGCGCCATAAAAACGTTTCTTTTATTAAATAGATGCTACCTTCCTGGCTGCTGTCTTCCACATACACTAATTGAAATTTAACAGCCACATCCCAGGAAGTGATATACTGAGCGACAATCACAGAAGATTCTTTTGTTTATTTGAATTAGAGTATAGATTGAATTGCGAGTGCAGCTACGGCCAGAGGTCGGCTATTGACCACCGCCTCCAGAATTATAAACATGGGTTCGGTTTCTGTCTATACCAATTGACAAAAAATTTGTTTGTTTTTGAAAATAACACAACAACACCTTATAGAAAGACTAATAAACAAAAGATTTATTTAATTACTATAAACAACATGGATGATTCTAGTAATTATAAAAAGAAAAATGATAAATTAAAATAAACAGCAAAATCTAAAAGAATAATAAAATAATCACCGATCAAGCGCGTGCCTCTTAACAAATATATTAATAACTCTGTGATGGGCGATGAGTGAGAGATAAAGAGAAGAGAGCAGCAGCACTTTTCGCAATTTAAATAATCATCAATATTTTTAATAATTAAATAAATCTATATAAAGTCATTTATTGGGTAAAAGTTTAAAAAGTCGGGTCATACATTGACATTTAATGGAACTTGAACTCTCCCCCTCCCCCTCCCCCTCATTTTAATAAAAGATTAAAAACAAGTGTACTGGGATATGAAATGTATACTATTAATTATTAAAAAGATGTGGCGACCGTACATGAAGTTTTTTCAAAAAAAAATAAATAAATTCATGACGTTTTCTTTTTATCAGTTTTAGAGCTTAACGTCATGATCGCCCCAGTTAAGGCCGATTAAATGGAACGTCACGTCCACGTCAGCCTGTGACGTCACCGCTCTGTCATTCTGGGTTCCAATAATAGAGGAGTTTGTGGCCGTATTGTTGGAGTTGAGACGCTGCTTCATTCCCTTTTTCAGACGTTTCGGCCAAACTTTTTTCAATAACATTATGAACTGACATAAAGGAAAATAAGAAATGCCTGCCTTAGCTCGGGTAACTCGTGGTCGCCATCCACGTACTCACTAGAATGAGTGATATGCAATGACTAGGCCAAAAATCACATGTCTATATTTTAATGAAAACTTCCTTATGTAACTGACACAAAAAATCTGGTGTGACCAGCACAGTACACAACTTTCGATTACCGAAGGTAAGAGAAAGTTGTGTGCTGTGGGCCAGTCACACCAGATTTTTTTAATATATTCTATGAATGTAAACAAATCTTCAAGCAGGCACTGGATTGGAATAGTAGTAGTAATAATTTTCTATTTATATGCAGGGGGGGGGTCATACTCGGTTTGTTTACGTTTTTTCCATTCCATGAGAGTGACGTCATGGGCTCCTCTTTTTGTAAAAGATCTTTCGGAACAAATCATTTATACAGTATATTATTAATAAAGTACATACCAGGGTCTAAATTAGTTTAGTGAGAAACTATACAATTTGCAAATAAAAGAAAATGTATGCGAACTAGGTTATATTCATTGACCGAGATCAGAGTCACTGGCCACATTTACAATTTGTACCAGTGCTAAGGATCTCGGAGAATAAGGAGTCATATTTATGCCCCGATTAAAAAAATCGTTTTTTTTCTTGGGTTCCTATATCTGAAACACGCTTACTTTGCCATTGGCCAAATGGTTTTTCCAACGGCCATTTAATTAAGTTAAAAAAAAAAAAAAGGTTATATTCAGTCAATAAGGCTGCCAAATAGAAATATACAAGCAAGGAGGAGCTTCATGACGTGGACCAATCAAAAAGTGTGACCGGAAAATTGTTTGTTTACTAGTTTCTGACCAACCTTTTTGGGTCAACGAAGGGGGGAAGGAAGGGCGGCCTAAGAGTGGAGGAGCCTGGAGCTTAGGCAACCCAAATGCTTAGCCGTCGTCTTGAAAGTATCTTCTCGCCTTCAGGTGAAAAGATAATTTAAATATTGTTTTGGTTGACTAATTCAAGACCCCACTCTCGTGGGGTGCAAATTCATATATATAAATGATATTAACTCAACAGATTGATTCATTCGAGGTTCAACTCCAGGCGATGCCTAATTTTTTTCAAATATTCCACTTAATAGTCAGTATCCGACCCTAAAGAATTTCAATGCAGTTTTTATATTGAGATATTTGTGGGCGAGTAGAATAATTACATATGTAAATGATAAATACAAAATCTACATATTTGAAATATAATTCACTGGAAAGGGATCGATTTCGCCAGAGCAATTAATTAATCTGATTTTAGTTTACAATCGAAATAAATTCGCCCCCCCTACCCCCTACCCCCCGCCATTCTCCATTATATCTCGGAATTTCAAGTAATTTATTATAGGGCCTATATATGGTATGCATATTAAAATGTTCCAAGAATTGTATAAAAACGTTTTGCAAGATAATCCGTCCAAGTCAATTTAAAAAGTAATAAATTCTCGATGCCTGCATGTCACCTGCGTTTTTTTTTTTTTTAAATTTTATCCATTAATTGGACAGAATTTTTAACAACTCTTCATTTAGCTTTTATTAAATATTCAATTGTGAATGATTTTTTTACTTTCTCTTACCTATGTATATATGTAATATATATATAGAGAGAAAGTATTGGATTCATGTCAAAAATTCGATGTCGAGATTTTGATGGCTCTTCACGTTTTGAGGTCCCCTGAATCCAAAAAAGTGGTTTTCGCGACATGGTCTGTCTGTGTGTCGTGTGTGTGTGTGTCTGTGTGTCTGTGAACAAAATATCTCAAGAACGAAAAGAGCTAGGAAGTTGAAATTTTATATTTAAGTTAGACACCCCCATGGGACGTGACACGAAGCTTTTGAACAAAATCGACCAAAAAGTACTAGTACTTTACTGATGCACTTTTTCAGTTTTTTTCGATTTTCTCAAAATTTGCTCCAACGATTTTTTTTTAAATTCAAAAATCAATTATTTTTTAGATTCTCTATAAAATGTATATTCTCATTTTGTGATTGAAATCTTCTGAAGACCACTTTACTCTTGTACTCCATAGAAAAGATAGGAGAAATGGTTGCCATGGTATCAAAATATAAATATTTTCCCATACTTATAAATTTTACATTTCCCATGGTATTGGAACCATTCAAATATACCTCTTCTTGTGCAAGTGGCCATGAATTTCGATAAGGCTAATATTAATATAGAGAAATATTCCCTTGACCCTAAATTTAAAATTGATGTAGCTATAATTAACTCTCCCCCAGAAATCTACATAAAGCCTAATAACCACCCGATAAATGACCTCGCAAAATATAATTCAATAATATATACCGATGGATCAAAAATGCCTCAAAGTGTGGGATGTGCGTACTATGACGCCAAGAAATCATTGTTCGCTCTTTATAAATTGCCAAGTACCTTCTCAATTTTCTCCGCTGAATTAACCGCAATCCGGAGAAGCCATCAGATACATCAAGGAAGAATCCATAAAATCCGCAATAATTATTTCTGATTCACAAAGCGCACTCAACTCACTCAATATCAAAATCAACGGCAAAATCAATAACATACAGGCCGAAATCATAACCATGATTGCACAAATTCAAGAATCCGGCAACCATTTAGAGCTTCACTGGACCAGAGGTCACAGTATGTGCCAGGGGAATCACATCGCAGATTATTTGGCAAGGAGAGCTTGCTGGGTGGGTTGTCCACTTACATCTGGAACCCCTTGGTCCGATGTGGTTCCCTACACAAGAGCCAATATTTATCATCAATGGACCCTCCAATGGAAGCATACCTCTCAATTAAAAGGATCAGCACTGGCCATAATAAAACCCAAACCGGCAGTTCCCTGGTTTTCCACCTCAAACCTCACAAGAGAAGAAATTACAATATTCAATAGACTCAGGATCAACCATACCCAAACAAATGGCCACTTACACAGATTTCAATTAACAGCCTCTCCGTTCTGCACCTGTAACCAGATTCCAGCAACGCCTGAACACCTCATCATGGAATGCCCACGTTTACAATCATCAAGAACAGCCCTCATGAAAGCAATAATCCCACATTTTAGATCTCCCCCTAACTACCGGGAAATATTGAAGCATGCCTCCGACACAATAGTTCAAGAAATAGCCAAATTCATTAAGACAAATGCCATCAAAATATAATAGTCCCATTCTACAATAACTTTCACCTCAGTTTTCCGATCAATTTTATTTTTGGAATGTGTTATTTGTATTATGTTTTTATATTAATGTTTCTTAGACTATTTATTTTGAATGTTTTATTTGCTATTATATGTATTTTTGAACAGTTTTTTTTAGATCTTCTACTTCCGAATGTGTTTTTGTATATGTATGTATTTTTTATATTAATTGGCTTTTATATGAATGTATTTTTATCATGTATTTTGTAAATATTGTATGTAAAAGAAAGTTGGCGGAATGACCTCTGGTCAATGGCCTGAAAGAATAAAAAAAAAAAAAAAAAAAAACATCTTGAATTCAATTGTACCCTACTGTCGGAAACTAAATACATGTCGACACAAAAAATCTGGTGTGACAAGCACAGAACACAACTTACGATTACCGAAGGTAAGAGAAAGTTGTGTGCTGTGCGCCAGTCACACCATGATTTTTTTTTTTGTTTTTGAATATCAAGCAGAAAGAAAGAAAGCAAATATAAAAAATATTTTACAGAAACATTCCACTTTGTGTGTGTGTTAGAATCGAATATTCAGAAGTTACAGCGAAGTTCTTTATTGAAATTGGCTACTGATATGTGCACTAGGAAAGGAGTTTCGGTCATAACCAAGCCTAAAATTTTACAAAACAATAAATTTAAATAAACATGGCTGTAAAAAAATTTTTGGGCCATGTTTCGGACTCCAATCGCGTCCTTCTTCAGGATCAAAGGTTGTTATGAAATACACGAAGAATGTTATCGTGTATTTCAAAACAACCTTTAGTCCCGAAGAAGGGCATATCAGTACGATAAAAATTATATTAGTAATTTTGTCTTCTTTCCACGTCTTAAATTCCCGCGGTGCGGGGTCGGCGGTTATTAGGTTTTTGCGACCGGGAAGGAAAAGAACAGGCCGGCCTGTCGCACGGTCTGACGCCTGTTGGAAATATAGAAGGGAAGAGACTGACATACAAAGAACAGAAGTACTGCCAGCTCCAGCTAAGGCAGCTCGTGGTCGATGGAACCAAGTGTTTTTTTTTTTTTTTTAGGGGGTCGTTTCGTTGCAATGCAAATTCATTTACCCTATGGTCCAGAAGATATGTGTGCTAAGATGCTCTAGTGAAAATGCATTTAATTAAATGCTTTTATTTTAAAATAATTTTTAAACAAATAAATAATAAAGACATTAGAAAGTCAGATATATCTTTGAATCTCTCTGGAGCTGTTCCTTCTTCGGTTCTTTCATTCTTTGGAAATCCCCAAACACCCATTCGAGGATTCGTTTTGTTTTAAAAAATTTTATTTGCTTTTAAAAATATGAAGAGAAACTGGAACTGTAATATACGAGTACGAGTATATCCTAGCATGAGGGTATTAAGAAACAGAAGAATTGATTTGATTAGGCAAGTTGCAGGGCGAATTTAATTTTTCACAATTAGTTTTAATTGAAAATAGTGTCAAGATTTTTGATGGAAATACACGTTTTTGTCATGGAAAATGATCTGACTGAGTGTGAGAAATAAAATATTTTATATTTAAGTTAAAGGCAAAGTGAAGTTTTTTAATGAAATTGGCCAACAAGTACAAGCACTTTACTGATGTATTTTTTTTTTCGATTTTCACAAAATTGACTCAAACGATTTTGATTAAAAATTTATAAATCAATTATTTTTTAGATGCTCTTTAAAATGTATATTCTCATTTTGCCCTTGAAATCTTACTAAGGCCACTTTACTCTTGTACTTCATAGGAAAGATAGGAGGCCATGCTAACAAAATATAGTCTAAATATTTTCCTATCAATATAAAACTTAAATCTTGCGTCCTGTTGAAGAATTAGAAACTAAATAGATCTTGACATTAGGGCTGGACGGTAAACCGGTTTACCGGTAAAAATCGGTAAAAATTTTTTACCGAAAACGCGGTAACGAACCTCTAATTCGGTAAAAACCGTTTTTTTTTTCGAAAGTCGGTAAAAACCGATTTTTTCGGACGGGAAAAAATTTTGGTTCCGCGAAAAAAAAATGTTCCGCGGCGGCAAACTCCGGTTCCGCGGGCGGCAAAAAAATTGGCGTCTCTAAAAAAAAGGTAAAATATCTTTTCTGACGCGGGGAAAAATTTTGACTCCGCGAAAAAAAAAAAAATGTTCCGCGGCGGCAAACTTTGGTTCCGCGGCGGCAAATTCCGGTTCCGCGGGCGGCAAAAAATTGGCGTCTCTAAAAAAAAGGTAAAATATCTTTTCTGACGCGGGGGAAAATTTTGACTCCGCGAAAAAAAAATGTTCCGCGGCGGCAAACTTTGGTTCGGCGGCAAATTCCGGTTCCACGGCGGCAAATTCCGGTTCCACGGGCGGCAAAAAATTGGCGTCTCTAAAAAAAAGGTAAAATAATATTTTTTCGGACGGGAAAAAATTAAATTTTGGTTCCGCGAAAAAAAATGTTCCGCGGCGGCAAACTTTGGTTCCGCGGGCGGTAAAAAATTTTTACCGACTTTCGAGAAAAACCGGTTTTTTTTTCATTATCGAGGTCGGTAATGAAAATCCATTACCGTCCAGCCCTACTTGACATATGGGCTTGGTCTAGTTGGTAGCGTGCCTACCTTCTATACCGAACGTCGCGGGTTCGGACCCCAGGCAGTCCGATGATTTTATTTAAACCATTTGGATACCAAATGCCTGAACCCCAATAGACATAGGCGTAGCCAGAAATTTTTGATGGGGGGGGGGGGGGTTTTAGGATTATTTCTCCTCCCCCCTCCCCGACTAATGGGGCAGTATAGGGCCTCTAATAAAATTAGACTTACCCCACCCCTGGACCCCCCTCGAGGTGGCTCGGGCCCGCCCTTTCTTAATTAAGTGCCGCAATTTTTCAATCAACTCGTATCAGGCAATAAAAAATGCAACTCTCTTAATTTAATGTATATGGGCCTAAAATACCGAAGGGTCCCTCGATCTGTTTCTCCAGAGTCCCATCTAAGATCTCTTTAAGAAAAAAATAAAAAAATTTCTTTATATAATAATTTTTATTATTTTTCATTTGCGAGATTTAATCAATTTTAAGCGGCTTTAATTTTTTATAAAGCATAACAAAAATCAATTCTTTTCAATGGGGAAAATTCTGGAATTTTCTCGAATTTTTTGCGTTTTATTTAATTTTTTTTTTTTTAAGTTTGAGAAAATTATTATATTTTACTTTCTCCTACCCTATATATGAAATATATAGAGAGAAAAAAGTATTTTGTATTATAGGCTCAAATATCTAGTCATGGCTTTGGTCCAATGGGGGGGGGGTTTGAACCCCCAAACCCCCCCCCCCCCCCCCGTGGCTACGCCTATGCCAATAGATATATTAATAATTAACGGTTATCGTCAAAGTCTTAAATGGCCTAAGATGCCGAAAAGACTGTGTGAATGTATGTGTGTGTGTGAGTGTGAATGAGAAAAAAGTGTGAGTGTAGAAAAAAAAAGAATAGAACATAACTTTTGATTTCCGAAGGGAAGAGGAAGTTGTGTGATGTGCTATTGCAATAGATTTATTCGGATATTTATTTATTTAATTATTTACATCGATGATCCCATACGGACATTCTGTCCAATGGATATAGAAAAGTGAAGAAATAAATAAGATTTCAATTAGGGGGAAAGTTTTGTAATCTCGTGCGCGATAATCGATGGCTAAATTGCAAATTGACATAGAGAGTAGAGATAAATTAAATTTTATATGTACACCTCGTCTATCTAATGATCGGCTGCAAAGCCTCGTCTCTATTTAGTAGCTCCATTGTGATAACATTTGCGATAACAATGCATCAATAGAGGGGGGAAGTAACAACGAAAATATTCAGGAAGGTCAAGCGAAAATGTATGATTTTGCTCTTAAGAGAAGGCGTTGCAGCAACAGGCTGCCTGCCACCTGTTGGTATTTTTTAATTCTGGCAAATCAATATCTCTGGGAATTTAATTAGAATCAACTATGGATAAGGATAAGAATTAGAGGTTCTGATGATGGCCTAGACATGAAACCGAAACGTTGACAAAATCTTGATGTTAATTGCTTGCTCGCATTTCCCGTTTAGGCAGATATCCTCAAAATCGATCAATATACAATATATATATAAAATGAATTATATATTTGATATTAAAAGCTGCGAGTTAAAAGCTTTCGCACAAATTTAATTAATAATAAAAAAAAAAAAAAATATCAAAATTACCGGGAATGAATATTTTGTTGATTTATTTATTATAAATAAAATATAACGTGGAAATTGTCATTTAGATCCTTTTAATACTCAATTATTCAATTGAAAATTCACTTTCATTTTTAGTTATTAAAATTAGATCTTAAGTTTTTAGGCTCTTTCCATTTAACAAATAAGTTGGACAGAGAGCTGTAGAAATGATGCGCACTACAGCGTTGTATTGGGGGCAAGGGCGGTTACAAGGGGGGAGAGGAGGTAATTACCCCCCCTCCCAGATTTGAAAAAAAAATACCTTTTTTCGCAAAAAAATTTATTTTTTATGTAAAATTTTAAAAATTAATACTTAAATATTTGATTTGTATTTATATTCTGCCAATCAAGTACAGAATGTGTCTTTAAATTACCGAAATTATGAAAAAATAGTGTGCTGTGGGACGAGTCATACCAGATTACCCCCCCCCGAGAAACAACCTCTGGATCCGCCCTTGATAGGGGGGCCGATTAACAATCGAGAACTTGCAGCAAAGTATTATTTTTGCATCATGGATGAACCTTACATTTCGTAATAGGCCCCTTGGTGTTAGGGTGCTAACCTTCTATACCGAGGGTCGCGGGTTCGGATCCCAGGCAGTCCGATGATTTGGTACCCAAATGGCTTAAATAAAATCATCGGACTGCCTGGGATCCGAACCCTTGACCCTCGGTATACAAGGCAGACGCGTTACCAACTACGCCAAGCCTGAGGGCAGGGTGTTTTTATTATAAAAAAAATCTGGTGTGACTGGCGCACAGCACACAACTTTCTCTTACCTTCGGTAATCGAAAGTTGTGTTCTGTGCTGTCACCCTCAGATTTTTTGTGTCGACATATATTTAGTTCCCGACAGTACGGAACATTTGAATTCAGATGTAAAATTTATAAGTATGGAAAAATATTTATATTTTGTTACCATGGCAACCATTTCTCCTATCTTCCCTATGAAATACAAGAGTAAAGTGGTCTTCAGAAGATTTCAATTGCAAAATGAGAATATACATTTTAAAGAGCATCTAAAAATAATTGATTTTTGAATTTTAAAAAAAAATCGTTGGAGCAAATTTTGAGAAAATCGAAAAAAACTGAAAAAGTACATCAGTAAAGTACTAGTACTCTTTGGCCGATTTTGATTAAAAGCTTATTTTTCCGGTCCCGGGGGGTGGTTAACTTAAATATAGAATTTCAACCTCGTAGCTCAATTCCTTCATGCTTAAAATTGAACACAGACATACACACCCACACACCACACAGACAGACCATGTCGCGAAAGCCACTTTTTTGGATTCAGGGGACCTCAAAACGTGAAGATCCATCAAAAATCTCGACATCGAATTTTTGACATCAATCCAATACTTTCTCTCTATATATATATTACATATATACATAGGTAAGAGAAAGTAAAAATCGTAATAGATAAAGAAGCACAATTCTTGGAAAATAATTAAGTACTAGCTCCGTCGCGCGCCTCTAGCTGGCTCGGGCCCACCTGCACCGGGCCTTTCCTTAAATGGATCATTTATTTCGAAAAGGCAAGTCAAATTGGACATGTGGCCTTTTCGAAATAACCAATTCAACCACCTGTGTGTGCCGCAATTTTTCCGCCATTTCCTTTTAATATGAAACCTAATATTATTATCTTTTTTTTTTTATAAATAACTATCTATACAATGTTTCCAGAGAGGATTAAAGAAATTTTAATTGTATATGATGAAGAATATGACTATTTAGCTTGATAAGGATAGCGGAGGGCAGCCAGGAAAAATTAAATCAGATAAAAATACAATCAATCTTTATAGGATTTTTAAAATTTGATTGTCGACGTTTCGGAGGCCAGTCGCGCCCTTCCTCAGGCCGGCAATTGATTGGCCTGAGGAAGGGCGCGACTGGCCTCCGAAACGTCGACAATCAAATTTTAAAAAATCCTATAAAGATTGATTGTATTTTTATCTGATTTAATTTTTTCCTGGCTGCCCCCTATCTATTATTTAATTGTATATTTTTCATTTGATAAATACTTAGTACATATAGATAAAAGAAAGTAAAAATTTTACTAAAGAGCTAAAAATGTCTCTTTAAAATAAAAGAGAAAAGAAATCCGCCATTTTTTTTTTCTTTTCTCTCTATTTTTTTTTTTTTTTTTTTTTTTGATATTTTAAAGGACCAATAAGAAGTAAATCTATTTAATTATTTTATTATTTGGGAGGAGTTAAATTCCTTTTATAATTCTAAATCCCTCCCTCAATCATAATAAAAAGGAAGAGACAAACCCTCGAAAAGAGATTTGTTTATGTGTCTGTGAATTACATCTTGAATTCTAATATATGGTCGCTCACAAAAAATCTGGTGTGACAAGCACAGAACACAACTTTCGATTACCGAAGGTAAGAGAAAGTTGTGCTGTGCGACCAGTCACACCAGATTTTTTTATTATTTGCGATGCGGCAGTTTTAAGTGTGGGAGTTTATTTTTTTAATTTTATCGAAGATTTGGAATTAGGATAAGGGTAAAAATCATGTTTGAATTTATAAAGAAGAAAAATCTTAGAGAAAATAATCTCTTTTGTGTTTTTATTAAGATTTTATAAAATGTACGCGTAAATGGCGAGAGCGAAACAATTTCCTCCCAATAGGAAGAAAACCCCCTCCCCCCCTCCCCACCCTTAGAGCAAACGCACGGATCAGAATCAAACCCACCCCTAAAGACAAAAAAAAAATCAGCCAATCGATGATCAAATTTAAATATTAGATAATTTCTAAAACCTTTAATAAGTTTGGAGAAGAAAGGAGATAAAATATTGCAAAATTAATTTAACTGAGCCCCGAGGATGTCAAAAAGTTTTTTT
The DNA here is from genome assembly GCA_023213315.1 of Euborellia annulipes. NCBI lineage: Eukaryota > Metazoa > Arthropoda > Insecta > Dermaptera > Anisolabididae > Euborellia > Euborellia annulipes. The sequence goes on from JAKCPI010017041.1 coordinate 25,632, forward strand.
TTTTAGTCTTTAGTCAAATAAAACTTGCGAGAGTGCTAAAGTTAAAAAACTTGAGTAGAACCAAGTGGACCAAAATGCGGCGCGGCATCATCTATGAGATTGTCAGAGATTTTGTCCCCCAGCGCCTCCATCGAACGCATAAAACCAAAATGGTTTATTAAAATTTATTAATTTATGCATCGATGCATATAAATTGTTCAAATAAATAAAATATCAAATTTTTATTACGCCAATAAAATATGCGAAAATAAAATAAAACTCTTCTGATAAGAGCAACATCCCGGTGACCAGTGAGAAAGAGAGAAGTGCCTGAGGTCCCGGGTTCGCTTCCCGTCCCAAGCGAAAATTTCAATTCTTTTGGCAGGGAATGAGACGAATTGTTTGAGTAAATCCTGCATTTAGAAGAGAAATAAAGCCTTTTCGAGGGAAATAAACAAAGAAACGAGAAAAGAATAAGTTTGTTGTGTGAAGCAATGCCAACCAAGGATGAACCTCGGGTTGGTGGCCCTAAAAAACCAGCATGCCCAGGCCGTAGAAACTTTTATCCTAGTGGGTCAGTCAACAAAACGTAATTTATTCGAAATTAACGAGTATAATTCATTAAAGCTCTAGACAAGCGTGGAAGGAGGCGCTCCAAGTGAAAATAAAAATAGACTAGCGGCGCCACCCGCCTCAGGAGTCCCATGGGCCAGCCTGTAGCGGACCCTTAATCATGTCCCGAAATTTTTCAGACAATTAATACATATCTAGCTAGCTATAGTGGGAAATTGTTACATCCCTTCAAATGCTCCCGGTCTTTTTTGATTTCTCTAACCTATATGAATGTTAATATTTAGAAAAAAAAGTATTGCGTTCATGCCAAAAATCTTTTGATGAAAATATGCGTTTGAAGCTCCAAAAAAAAGTGAGTATGTGAACAAATTATACCAAATATATCTCAAGAACAGAAAGCGATTGTATTTAAATCAAGTACTCTCCCTGGCATGCAACACAAAGCCTTTGAAAAAATTGGCCAAAAAGTACTGATACTTTACTGATTAAGTACTTTTTGGATTCTTTCAAAATTCTTTCTAGCGAATTTAATTAAATAAGAGAAATAAAGCCTCTATTATTAAATCAAATCCCATTGTTACAAGACGTTTCGGCCAATTTTTTGGTACCATCTTCAGTTATATAAGCTAAATAAAAAAATTATTTACATTGACGAATATTTATTTAATTAACCTCAATATAAATAATTTTTTGTTTGAAAATGGCACAAAAAAATTGGCCGAAACGTCTGGTAACAAATGAATTTGAGGCTTCCTTCCTGGCTGCATTTCTCTACAATTTTCTACGTTAATTAGGCCTATATGTATTTGATTAAAATTTATAAATCAATTATTAATTTTGTATATTCTCATATTGCCGAATACCGAAGTTAGTTGTGTGGTCAATCACACCAGATTTTTTCTATTTCAATCGAACTCTCCCCCCTCCTTCCTCCCTCCAGATCTGCCATTAGATTGTACTTACAAATGGAGGAAGTCTTCCTTTCCCTGTTGAGATGGATGTAAATGCAGAGAGCCCGAGACGAGTCACAGCACAGCAACTGCAAAACAAGAGAGATAAGGTCAATTTTATTAGCTTCATAAATTATTAATATTAGCCTATAAGGTGTACAGAATAATATAAGAAGCTCTGCTTTTAATTAAATTTGAATCCCGTTTAAAGACCGAGAGACGCTATTTTTATTTATTTATTTATTTTTTTTTTTTTGGACAAGAGATGTTTATTTTTAATCATTATTTGAAAGCAAATAATTTTCAATTCTATTATTCTGAAAAGGTGCTATTAAAATTTTGTAGAATAATTATACATAGAAAATGAGTTTTCAGAATCAGAGAAAAAAAAAAAACTTATTTATATTAAAATAAAAGAGGATTTTAACGCTTGTATCAAAACAAAATTTTACCCCCTCCCCACCTACAGATTCTCTCTTTGCACTCAGAGTTGAAACTCATCGATTATTTAGGCAACTTTCAAGCCCCGCCAGCTGGTTTCGGGCCCGCCTGCGGCGGATCCTCGCCTTTTTATTCATTATAAAAAGAAAATTATTATTACCAAGAATTCCAGTGCCTACTTGAGGATTTGTTTACATTCATAATGAAAAGAATACAAAAAAAATATTTCTTTATACATTTCCTATGGGAGTAACTTTAGGAATTAATAACTCAAAAAGTTATAGGAATTTCGGGACCCAGTATTTTTCCGGGGCCTCTCCATAAGACTGCAAAATTTCGTTTCAAAATCCCAACGGGAAGTTGGTCAACCAGACGGGGCCAGCCGGCCGGCCGGCCAACCAACCAGCCAGAGGGCCCCCCCCCAATTTTTTTTTTTATTAATAATAATTTTTTCAAAACACCTGAAGAAATCATCAAAATTAATTAAAAATTAAAAAAAAAAAAAAAACACACACACTGACACATTGAGAGTTGGAGGGTTTTTAAACAAAAAAAGGAAGGAAGAGGGAGAGGATGAGATGAGCATGATGATTGTCATGAGGGGATGAATGGATAAGGGATGGTAGGGACAGGGGTAGGGGTAGGGGGTAGGTGGCAACGGACCAATCGCATGTCGCGAAGGGGCGGGAACCCCTCTATACTTGAGTGTTGCAGTCACCCCGATGAACGAGGTGCCAGAGGAGCCAAGTTCACGATTGTCGGTCCTCCTGTGGACATCTCTCTCTCTCTCTCTCTCTCTCTCTCTCTCTCTTTTTTACGCACTCCACTGGAGATTTCTTCTTCGACAACTCATCTCTTGACTGGTAACTTGCAACGAATTTATGTGATTTCACATCAAATTTTATATTTTTGACATTTTGCCTGTTTGTTTACAAAATTGCCTTAAACCTTTGGGGTTTAATTGTTCCCAAAGGAATACGAATTAGCAAATATATTGTATATGGATTCCTGTTACGCAATAGTGTGTCAAGCGCCAAAAAATTAAAAATTGAGTTAAACACGGAATATTGTTTCAAATGCTATAATTAATAGTATTTTTTTTATGAGACATGTTCTTAAAAAATTTATATATAATGTTACTTGCACAATTGACAAAAAAATTATATATAATCCAATGAAAAACAAAAAAAACTTTAATGTTAATTTTTTCAAATCTAGGTAGCTGGCGTTTGACACATCAATGCGTAACAGGGTCCATATATAGAAATGTTCAGCTTTTTTGGAGCTTTACAAAACAGTCTAATTAAAATTGTGCTATCTTTAAACAAGGTCTTATTATTTACGCCAATAAATTTTTTTCTAGATATTTGAGAAATCACAGGAATTTATTAGGGTTTAGTGTTTTTCAATCTAACACTTTGCGCGAATTTGTCAAAAAGGATTAGTATTAGAATGAAATCACTTCTGATGATGACAACGTATCAAGTGTTAATTTTTAATTAATAAAACCTTTGAAACAGATAACCTAGTGTTTAATTTGTATATTCAATTTTAATTTACAAAATGTTTCAACGAGAGCCAACGGTCGAAAGTTTAAATCTTAAAAAAACTAAAATAGTACTAGAGACAAAAAAGTTATGAGGGAAATTTTTTTGGTTTTTTGGCTCTCCTGAAAAAGTCCTTTAATTTCCAAGTATCGAAATTTAAGATCAATGGGGTGCAATAAAGTCCATATTGAGCCTTTTTTTAGAAATAGTTCATTACGAATAAATCTCTCTCTTCATATAAATGGCAAAATGGCGAAAAATCTCTTTGCCAGGCCATTCAGGATTTTACTTTTAATATCAATTATTACATAATTACTTATGGCCACTGGGAGTCGGGACGTTTCATACGAAAATTAAAATTTAATATAAGCTTATAAGATGATTTAATTTCAACTTTTCCTTTGTAGCGCATCAATTCCAAAAACTACTTGATGCATTTTCGCACACAAATGATGGATGGCTATCCGTTAAAACCTTATAAGAAAATCTCTTAAGTAAATGAAAACTAAAAACAAAATCTGGTGTGACTGATCGCACAGCACACTTACGGTAATCCAAAGTTGTGTTCTGTGCTTGTCACGCCAGATTTTTTGTGTCGACATATATTTAGTTTCCGTCGATATATTAAAATTCAAGATGTAATAAAATTTATAAACTTGTGAAAAAAATATTTATATTTTGTTACCATTGCAACCATTTCTCCTATCTTTCCTATGAAGTACAAGAGGAAAGTGAGCTTCAAAATATTTCAATGACAAAATGAGAATATACATTTTAAAGAGCATCTAAAAAATGAATTTTAATCAAAATCGTTGGAGCGAATTTTTAGAAAAAAGTGAAAAAGTGCATCAATAAAGTACTAGTACTCTTTGGCCTATTTTGTTCAAAAGGTTCGTGTCAGGTCCCTGGGGTCTAGCCAACTTAAATCTAAAATTTCAACCTCCTAGCTCTTTTCGTTCTTGAGATATTTTGTTCACAGACAGACCATGTTACGAAAACCACTTTTTCGGACTCAGGGGACCTCAAAACGTGTATATCCATCAAAATCATGACATCGAATTTTTTGACATGAATCCAATACTTTCTCTCTCTATATATTAACATATATATAGAGGTAAGAGAAAGTAACAAGGTGATATGTGAAATATTATTTTATCAACCAATTCTTGAAGGTTTATTATGAAATTTGCAAGTTGAACAAATTATTTTTCAGAAATTTTATATGCCGACGACTGATTGCAATACAAAGTTTCGATCATTCAATGTGGCCATCAACAGGCCTAGAATATATAAAAAAATTTATAACATAACACAATACATTATATTATAATTGCATTCTTT
>JAKCPI010017042.1:0-17343 GCA_023213315.1 Euborellia annulipes
AAAATCGTAATAGATAAAGAAACACAATTCTTTGGAAAATAATCAAGTACTAGCTCCGTCAGTGCGTGCCTCTAGTTGGGGGGGCCCACCTGCACCGGGCTCTCGCCTTTCCTTAATTGGATCGTTTATTTCGAAAAGGCAAATAAATTGGACATGTGGCCTTTTCGAAATAACCAATTCAATCACCTGTGTGTGCCGCAATTTTTTCCGCCATTTCTTTTAATATGAAACCTAATATTATTTTTTTTTTTATAAATAACTATCTATACAGAGAGGATTAAAGAAATTTTAATTGTATATGATGAAATATATGACTATTTAGTTTTCGTTGGATATGGAGGGCAGTTAAAAATAGTCGGATAAACATTCAACACACCACCTTATAGATTTTTGATTGTCGACGCTTGAGGCCAGTCGCGCCTTTCCTCGTCTAGGCCGGCAATTGATTGTCCTGAGGAAGGGCGCTACTCGAAACGTCGACAATCAAATTTTAAAAAAATCCTATAAAGATTGATTGTATTTTTATCTGATTTAATTTTTCCTGGCTGCCCTCCGCTATCCTTATTATTTAATTGTATATTTTTCATTTGATAAATACTTAGTACATATAGATAAAAGAAAAGTAAAAATTTTACTAAAGAGCTAAAAATGTCTCTTTAAAATAAAAGAGAAAAGAAATCCGCCATTTTTTTTTCTTTTCTCTATTTTTTTTTTTTTTTTTTTGATATTTTACAGGACCAATAAGAAGTAAATCTATTTAATTATTTTATTATTTGGGAGGAGTTAAATTTTTATAATTCTAAATCCCTCCTCAATCATAATAAAAAGGAAGTAGACAAACCCTCGAAAAGAGATTTGTTTATGTGTCTGTGAATTACATCTTGAATTCTAATATATGTCGATCTAACAAAAAATCTGGTGTGACAGCACAGAACACAACTTTCGATTACCGAAAGTAAGAGAAAGTTGTGCTGTGCGACCAGTCACACCATATTTTTCATTATTTGCGATGCGGCAGTTTTAAGTGTGGGAGTTTATTTTTTAATTTTATCGAAGATTTGGAATTAGGATAAAGGTAAAAATCATCTTTGAATTTATAAAGAAGAAAAAATCTTAGAGAAAATAATCTCTTTTGTGTTTTTATTAAGATTTTATAAAATGTACGCGTAAATGGCGAGAGCGAAACAATTTCCTCCCAATAGGAAGAAAACCCCCTCCCCCTCTCCCACCCTTAGAGCAAACGCACGGATCAGAATCATACCCACCCCTAAAGACAAAAAAAAATCAGCCAATCGATGATCAAATTTAAATATTAGATAATTTCTAAAACCTTTAATAAGTTTGGAGAAGAAAGGAGATAAAATATTGCAAAATTAATTTAAGTGAGCCCCGAGGATGTCAAAAAGTTTTCTTTTTTTTAGTCTTTAGTCAAATAAAACTTGAGAGAGAGTGCTAAAGTTAAAGTTGAGTAGAACCAAGTGGACCAAAATGCGGCGCGGCATCATCTATGAGATTGTCAGAGATTTTGTCCCCCAGCGCCTCCATCGAACGCATAAAACCAAAATGGTTTATTAAAATTTATTAATTTATGCATCGATGCATATAAATTGTTCAAATAAATAAAATATCAAATTTTTATTACGCCAATAAAATATGCGAAAATAAAATAAAACTCTTCTGATAAGAGCAACATCCCCGTGACCAGTGAGAAAGAGAGAAGTGCCTGAGGTCCCGGGTTCGCTTCCCGTCCCAAGCGAAAATTTCAATTCTTTTGGCAGGGAATGAGACGAATTGTTTGAGTAAATCCTGCATTTAGAAGAGAAATAAAGCCTTTTCGAGGGAAATAAACAAAGAAACGAGAAAAGAATAAGTTTGTTGCTGTGAAGCAATGCCAACCAAGGATGAACCTCGGGTTGGTGGCCCTAAAAAACCAGCATGCCCAAAGGGCCGTAGCAACTTTTATCCTGGTGGGTCAGTCAACAAGACGTAATTTATTCGAAATTAACGAGTATAATTCATTATAGCTCTAGACAAGCGTGGAAGGAGGCGATCCAAGTGAAAATAAAAATAGACTAGCAGCGCCACCCGCCTCAGGCGTCCCATGGGCCAGCCTGTAGCGGACCCTTAATCATGTCCCGCAATTTTTCAGACAATTAATACATATCTAGCTAAGTGGGAAATTGTTACATCCCTTCATAGCAAAATTATGCTCCCGGTCTTTTTGATCTCTCTAACCTATATGTATGTTAATATTTAGAGAGAAAGTATTGAGTTCATGCCAAAAATCTTTTTGATGAAAATTTGCGTTTGAAGCTCCAAAAAAGTGAGTATGTGAACAAATTATACCAAATATATCTCATGAACAGAAAGCGATTGTATTTAAATCAAGTACTCTCCCCTGGCAACTCCCCCTGCAACACAAAGTCTTTGAAAAATTGGCCAAAAAGTACTGATACTTTACTGATGAAGTACTTTTTGGATTCTTTCAAAATTCTTTCTAGCGAATTTAATTAAATAAGAGAAATAAAGCCTCTATTATTAAATCAAATCCCTCGTTACAAGACGTTTCGGCCAATTTTTTGGTGCCATCTTCAGTTATATAAGCTAAATAAAAAATTATTTACATTGACGAATATTTATTTAATTAACCTCAATATAAATAATTTTTTGTTTGAAAATGGCACAAAAAAATTGGCCGAAACGTCTTGTAACAAATGAATTTGAGGCTTCCTTCCTGGCTGCATTTCTCTACAATTTTCTACGTTAATTAGGCCGATATGTATTTGATTAAAATTTATAAATCAATTATTAATTTTGTATATTCTCATATTGCCGAATACCGAAGTTAGTTGTGTGGTCAATCACACCAGATTTTTTCTATTTCAATCGAACTCTCCCCTCCCTTCCTCCCTTCAGATCCGCCATTAGATTGTACTTACAAATGGAGGAAGTCTTCCTTTCTCTGTTGAGATGGATGCAAATGCAGAGAGCCTGAGACGAGTCACAGCACAGCAACTGCAAAACAAGAGAGATAAGGTCAATTTTATTAGCTTCATAAATTATTAATATTAGCCTATAAGGTGTACAGAATGACATAAGAAGCTCTGCTTTTAATTAAATTTGAATCCCGTTTAAAGACCGAGAGACGCCATTTTTATTTATTTATTTATTTTTTTTTTTTTGGACAAGAGATTGCGTATGTTTATTTTTAATCATTATTTGAAAGCAAATAATTTTCAATTCTAGTATTCTGAAAAGGTGCTATTAAAATTTTGTAGAATAATTATACATAGAAAATGAGTTATCAGAATCAGAGAAAAAAAAAACTTATTTATATTAATAATAAAAGAGGATTTTAACGCTTTGTATCAAAACAAAATTTTACCCCCTCCCCACCTACAGATTCTCCCTTTGCACTCACAATTGCCAGAGTTGAAACTCATCGATTATTTAGGCAACTTCTCAAGCCCCGCTCAGTTGGCTCCGGCGCCTGCGGCGGACCCTCGCCTTTTTATTCATTATAAAAAGAAAATTATTATTACCAAGAATTCCAGTGCCTACTTGAGGATTTGTTTACAATCATAATGAAAAGAATACAAAAAAAATATTTCTTTATACATTTTCTATGGGAGTAACTTTAGGAATTAATAACTCAAAAAGTTATAGGAATTTTCGGGACCCGGAGTATTTTTCCGGGGCTCTCCATAAGACTGCAAAATTTCGATGAGATGAGCATGATGATTGTCATGAGGGGATGAATGGATAAGGGATGGTAGGGGCAGGGGTAGGGGTAGGGGTAGGTGGCAACGGACCAATCGCATGTCGCGAAGGGGGCGGGAACCCCTCTATACTTGAGTGTTGCAGTCACCCCGATGAACAGGTGCCAGAGGAGCCAAGTTCACGATTGTCGGTCCTCCTGTGGACATCTCTCTCTCTCTCTCCTCTCTCTCTTCTCTCTTTTACGCACTCCACTGGAGATTTCTTCTTCGACAACTCATCTCTTGACTGGTAACTTGCAACGAATTTATGTGATTTCACATCAAATTTTATATTTTTGACATTTTGCCTGTTTGTTTACAAAATTGGCTTAAACCTTTGGGGTTTAATTGTTCCCAAAGAATACGAATTAGCAAATATATTGTATATGGACCCTGTTATGCAATAGTGTGTCAAGCGCCAAAAAAAATTAATTAATTAATATTGTTTCAAATGCTATAATTAATAGTATTTTTTTTAATGAAACATGTCCTAAAAAAAATTAATATTGTATGTTAGTTGCACAATTGACAAAAAAAATTATATATAATCCAATGAAAACAAAAAAACTTTAATGTTAATTTTTTCAAATTTCGGTAGCTGGCGCTTGACACACTAATGCGTGACAGGGTCCATATATAGAAATGTTCAGCTTTTTGGAGCTTTACAAAACAGTCTAATTAAAATTGTGCTATCTCAAAACAAAGTCTTTTTTTACGCCATTAAATTTTTTCTAGATATTTGAGAAATCACAGGAATTTATTAGGGTTTAGTGTTTTTCAATCTAACACTTTGCGCGAATTTGTCAAAAAGGATTAGTATTAGAATGAAATCACTTCTGATGATGACAACGTATCAAGTGTTAATTTTTAATTAATAAAACCTTTGAAACAAATAACCTAGTGTTTAATTTGCATATTCAAATAATTTACAAAATGTTTCAACGAGAGCCAACGGTCGAAAGTTTAAATCTTAAAAAAAACTAAAATAGTACTAGAGACAAAAAAGTTATGAGGGAAATTTTTTTGGTTTTTTGGCTCTCCTGAAAAGTCCTTTAATTTCCAAGTATCGAAATTTAAGATCAATGGGGTGCAATAAAGTCCATATTGAGCCTTTTTTTTAGAAATAGTTCATTACGAATAAACTCTCTCTTCATATAAATGGCAAAATGGCGAAAAATCTCTTTGCCAGGCCATTCAGGATTTTACTTTTAATATCAATTATTACATAATTACTTATGGCTACCGGGGGGTAGGGACGTTTCATACGAAAAATAAAATTTAATATAAGCTTATAAGATGATTTAATTTCAACTTTTCCTTTGTAGCGCATCAATTCCAAAAACTACTTGATGCATTTTCGCACACAAATGATGGCTCCGTTAAAACCTTATAAGAAAATCTCTTAAGTAAATGAAAACTAAAAACAAAATCTGGTGTGACTGATCGCACAGCACACTTACGGTAATCCAAAGTTGTGTTCTGTGCTTGTCACGCCAGATTTTTTGTGTCGACATATATTTAGTTTCCGTCGATATATTAAAATTCAAGATGTAATAAAATTTATAAACTTGTGAAAAAAATATTTATAATTTGTTACCATTGCAACCATTTCTCCTATCTTTCCTATGAAGTACAAGAGGAAAGTGAGCTTCAAAATATTTCAATGACAAAATGAGAATATACATTTTAAAGAGCATCTAAAAAATGAATTTTAATCAAAATCGTTGGAGCGAATTTTTAGAAAAAAGTGAAAAAGTGCATCAATAAAGTACTAGTACTCTTTGGCCTATTTTGTTCAAAAGGTTCGTGTCAGGTCCCTGGGGTCTAGCCAACTTAAATCTAAAATTTCAACCTCCTAGCTCTTTTCGTTCTTGAGATATTTTGTTCACAGAGCATGTCACGTAAACCATTTTTTTGGATTCAGGGGTCCTCAAAACGTGTATATCCATCAAAATCATGACATCGAATTTTTTGACATGAATCCAATACTTTCTCTCTCTATATATTAACATATATATAGAGGTAAGACAAAGTAACAAGGTGATATGTGAAATATTATTTTATCAACCAATTCTTGAAGGTTTATTATGAAATTTGCAAGTTGAACAAATTATTTTTCAGAAATTTTATATGCCGACGACTGATTGCAATACAAAGTTTCGATCATTCAATGTGGCCATCAACAGGCCTAGAATATATAAAAAAATTTATAACATAACACAATACATTATATTATAATTGCATTCTTTTTACTTTCTCTTACCTATGTATATATGTAATATATATATAGAGAGAAAGTATTGGATTCATGTCAAAAATTCGATGTCGAGATTTTGATGGATCTTCACGTTTTGAGGTCCCCTGAATCCAAAAAAGTGGTTTTCGCGACATGGTCTGTCTGTCTGTCTGTGTGTCTGTCTGTGTGTGTGTGTGTGTGTGTGTGTTCAATTTTAAGCATGAAGGAATTGAGCTAGAGGATGAAATTTTATATTTAAGTTAAACACCCCCGGGACCGGAAAAATAAGCTTTTAATCAAAATTGGCCAAAGAGTACTAGTACTTTACTGATGTACTTTTTCAGTTTTTTCGATTTTCTCAAAATTCGCTCTAACGATTTTGATTAAAATTCAAAAATCAATTATTTTTTAGATGCTCTTTCAAATGTATATTCTCGTTTTGCCCTCAAAATTGTTTGAAGCACACTTTACTCTTGTATTTCATAGGAAAGATAGGAGAAATGGTTGCCATGGTAACAAAATATAAATATTTTCCCATGTTTATAAATTTGACATCTTAAATTCTAATATATTGGCGGAAACTAAATATATTTCGACACAAAAAATCTGGTGTGACAAGCACAGAACACAACTTTCGATTACCGAAGGTAAGAGAAAGTTGTGTGCTGTGCGCCAGTCACACCAGATTTTTTTATTTTCTCTTACCTCTATATATGTTAATATATAGAGAGAGGAAGTATTGGATTCAAGTCAAAAATTCTGTCGAGATTTTGACGGATATACACGTTTTTAGGCCCACTTAATCCAAAAAAGTGGTTTTTGCGACATGTTCTGCTGTGTGTGTTTTAACAAAATATCTCAAGAACAGAATTTTTATAATTAAGTTAGGCACCCCATGGGAGGTGACACGAAGCTTTTGAACAAAATTAGCCAAAGAGTACTAGTACGTTACTGATGTAATTTTTCAGTTTTTTTTTAGATTTTCTCAAAATTCGCTTTAACGATTTTTTTTTTTTAATTCATAAATCAACTATTTTTTAGATGCTCTTTAAAATGTATATTCTCATTTTGCCATTGAAATCTTCTGAAGGCCACTTTACTCTTGTACTTCATAGAAAAGATAGGAGAAATAGTTGCCATGGTAACAAAATATAAATATTTTCCCATAAATATAAATTGTACATCTGCATAGTAGGTAGCGTGCCTACCTCCTATACCAAACGTCGCGGGTTCGGACCCAGGCAGTCCGATGATTTTATTTAAGCCATTTGGATACCAGATGGCTTAAATAGAAATGCCTGGACCTCCAATAAATATATTATTTACATATTTCATTTGGGATTCGCCTCCAACTTTTTAGGATCCTTCGCACCTGATCAACACTTGCCTCTCTAGGGTTGATTAATTCCTTGCGGAGAGGTAAAGAAAAAGGTGCACCAGCCTCCTCCCTTCTCATATTACACGCAGGGCACTCACTGATTACCATAGGCGTAGCCAGAAATTTTTGATGGGGGGGGGTTTAGGATTATTTCTCCCTCCCCCCTCCCCCTCCCCGACTAATAGGGTAGTATAAGGAGTCTAATGAAATATATGACTATCCACTTACCCCACCTTCGCCCCCCCTCGGGGTGGCTCGGGCCCGCCCCTTTCTTAATTAAGTGCCGCAATTTTTCAATCACCTCGTATCATGCAATAAAAAATGTAACTCTCTTAAATTTTATGTGTATGGGCCTATAATATCAAAGTGTCTCTCTCTATCTGTTTCTCTTGACCAGAGTCCCATCTCAGAACTCTTTCAGAAAAAAATAATAAATTGAATTATATAATAATTTTTATTATTTTTCATTTGCGAGATTTAATCAATTTTAAGCGGCTTTAATTTTTTATAAAGCATAACAAAAATCAATTCTTTTTAATGGGAAAATTCTGAATTTTCTCGAATTTTTTGCGTTTTATTTAATTTTTTTTTTTTTTTTAAGCTAGAGAAAATTATTATATCTTACTTTCTCTTACCCTATATATGAAATATATAGAGAGAAAAACGTATTTTGTATTATAGAGCTTAAATATCTAGCCATGGCTTGGGTCCAATGGGGGGGGGGGGTTTGAACCCCCAAATCCCCCCCCGTGGCTACGCCTATGCTGATTACCATTATTTTTTTCGAATCTACATAGATCTAGAATCTGCTGCACTTAATAGCAGCGAATCTTCAACTCTCCTCCGATACTTCTAGAGGTTCCGGTATCCACTCCCCCTGATCAAGCCAAGTTCCTCAATTTGAGTACTATCTGAAGAAATGGCACTAGACTGTCCTGAATAAGAGCGTGATTGGCGCTCGAAACGTCGACAGACAAATGTGTTGTTTTTTTTATTCTTTCCTTAGCTGACTCCATCCCATAAATTTACTTATTTAGGATGGAGCAAAGTTTCCAGATGATTGACAAACATTAACAGCCTCTGTATACTGTAATTTATTTTACCTCCTAAATAATCTCTACATCTAAATAAATTTTATTTTTGTAAATTAAATCATAGAAGACAGATAAATTAGAAACTTGCTTTTAGTTCAACTAAAAGTTATTTAAATGTTGATCCACTAATGAAATAGTTCCAAGCTAAAAACGAACTAATTAAACATTTTAAACGTCAAATTTGTTAGAATTCTGAACTTATCAAGCAAGCACCTGAAGGGTTCAATAGAGAGAAAGTTCTTGGTGACGAATTAAAAAGATTAACTTTTGTTTCTTCTCTCTCCGTGGCCGAGAGGTCAATATTGATAACTTCTAAAGCCAAGGGGTGTGGATTTTGGATTCCTATCCAAGACAGACTAATTAAAATTAATTTAAATCATTTGCTTACCAAATGGTATGCCTATAAATAAATGTACTTGGAATAACGCGTTTCAGTTTTATTTAGAAAAGGCCATCTTCAGTTCTTATGAGAATATTGGCAAATTCAATGAATAGACCATCGAGATGACGATAGAGTAAACATATTCAAAATATGTACATATGATGTATGTTTATTAGTAGAGACCGGACAAAATAGCATAAAAAAATGAAAAAATCTGGTGTGATGGCGCACAGCACACAACTTTCTCTTACCTTCGGTAATCGAAAGTTATGTTCTGTGCTTGTCACACCAGATTTTTTGTGTCGACATGTATTTAGTTTCCGACAGTAGGGTACAATTGAATTCAAGATGTAAAAATCTGGTGTGACTGGCGCACAGCACACAACTTTCTCTTACCTTCGGTAATCGAAAGTTGTGTACTGTGCTTGTCACACCAGATTTTTTGTGTCGACATATATTTAGTTCCCGACAGTACGGAACATTTGAATTCAGATGTAAAATTTATAAGTATGGGAAAATATTTATATTTTGTAACCAAGGCAACCATTTCTCCTATCTTTCCTATGAAATACAAGAGTAAAGTGTGCTTCAAACAATTTTGAGGGCGAAACGAGAATATACATTTGAAAGAGCATCTAAAAAATAATTGCTTTTTGAATTTTAATCAAAATCGTTAGAGCGAATTTTGAGAAAATCGAAAAAAACTGAAAAAGTGAATCAGTAAAGTACTAGTACTCTTTGGCCGATTTTGATTAAAAGCTTATTTTTCCGGTCCCGGGGTGTTTAACTTAAATATAAAATTTCAACCTCGTAGCTCAATTCCTTCAGGCTTAAAAGTGAACACAGACACACACACACACCCACCCACCCACCCACAGACAGACCATGTCGCGAAAACCACTTTTTTGGATTCAGGGGACCTCAAAACGTGAAGATCCATCAAAATCTCGACATCGAATTTTTGACATGAATCCAATACTTTCTCTCTATATATATATATTACATATATACATAGGTAAGAGAAAGTAAAAAAAGTGCTTAAAAAATCTGGTGTGACTGTCGCACAGCACACAACTTTCTCTTACCTTCGGTAATCGAAAGTTGTGTTCTGTGCTTGTCACACCAGATTTTTTGTGTCGACATATATTTAGTTTCCGCCGATATATTAAAATTCAAGATGTAAAATTTATAAGTATGGGAAAATATTTATATTTTGTTACCATGCCAACCATTTCTCCTATCTTTTCTATGAAGCACAAGAGTAAAGTGTGCTTCAAACAATTTTGAGGGCAAAACGAGAATATACATTTGAAAGAGCATCTAAAAAATAATTGATTTTTGAATTTTAATCAAAATCGTTAGAGCGAATTTTGAGAAAATTGAAAAAAACTGAAAAAGTACATCAGTAAAGTACTAGTACCCTTTGGCCGATTTTGATTAAAAGCTTATTTTTCCGGTCCCGGGGGCTGCCTAACTTAAATATAAAATTTCAACTTCCTAGCTCAATTCCTTCATGCTTAAAATTGAACACACACAGACACACAGACACACAGACAGACAGACCATGTCGCGAAAATCACTTTTTTGGATTCAGGGGACCTCAAAACGTAAAGATCCATCAAAATCTCGACATCGAATTTTTGACATGAAACCAATACTTTCTCTCTATATATATATTACATATATACATAGGTAAGAGAAAGTAAAAAAGCATAAAAAAATTGAATAAAAAGTTGTTAAATAAGCATAAAAGTTGAAAAAAAAGCATCTCATAAGCAATTTTTAATCATACCAATGGCGTATACAAATTTTTTTAAAGAAACTAAATTTATTCCGCCCCGTCCTGCTAAAATTTTTTTTTTTGCGGAACCAAATTTTTTCACCCTGCGGAAAAAATTTTTTTTACAGGGCTATATTTTTTCACACTGCGGGGTTTTTGAAAAATTTTGGGGGGAGGGACGCCCTCCCCCCTCTTATATACGTCCCTGGTGTATGCGTGTGTGAATAGGAAAAAAGTTTTTTAATAAAAAAAAAAAAATTACAAATATCCGTAAAATAAGTTGAAATAAGCACGAAAGGGAAAAAAAGCATGAAAACTCAAAAAAAGCATAAAAAATGCAATCTCAATGCACTTAGTTTTTCCTAATTCGTATAGAAATTAAATATCTAATGGTTGCTTATAAAATTCAGCAATAAGCATTTTAGACCAGGCGCTGGAGGTAGTTGAGTATGCAAAATCTGAAGACCGAATTCTGTCAATGGATTTGGGCTAAGAATAGCTCCCAGAATAAGGATCCGGATCTTGCCGGGCCAATTTTTGGTCCAATTTTTTTTTTACCCCCACCCCTCTTATTTCCATAGAAAATCAATGGAATGCATGCTAAGATGATGTGAAAACCTGCAATTATGGTCAAATTCGAGTACTTAAAACCTCAAACAATTAAAAAACTGTCTTGTCAGCAACTGAGCGGATCCTCTATAGTCCCCTGAGAAGTACTATCTTGCCACCAGTCGTGGTGGTCCCCTCTAACCCCTTCATCTCTTTTCTCTCTGTTATAAATTTAAATATACGGCCTTAACATCACTCCAAATTGTGGGGACCGGCAATTATGCTCATAATCTACTATCTGGTGTATTTATAATAAAGGGAGAAAAAAGAGTTGAAGGGGTTAAAGGGGACCACCGCAGCTGGCGGCAAGATAGTATTTTCCATTGATTGGGGTACCAGGTAGTAGATTATGAACATAATTGCCGGTCCCCACAATTTGGCGTGGTGTTTAGGCCGTATATTTAAATTTATAACAGAGAGAGAGAAAAGAGATGAAGGGGTTAGAGAGGACCAACACGACTGGTGGCAAGATAGTACTTCTCAGGGGACTCTAGAGGATTCCCTCAGTTGCTGACAAGACAGTTTTTTCATTCTCTGAGGTTTTAAGTACTCGAATTTGACCATAATTGCAAATCTTCACATCATTTTAGCATGCATTCCATTGATTTCCTATGGAAATAAGAAGAGTGGGGGTAAAAAAAAAATTGGACCAAAAATTGGCCCGGCAAGATCCGGATCCTTGTTCTGGGAGCTATTCTTAGCCCAAATCCATTGTCAGAATTCGGTCTTCAGATTTTGCATACTCAACTACCTCCAGCGCCCGCTCTATTTTGCTTAAAATCCGGTGTCTATTTATTAGTATAAAATAAAATAATATATTTTCCTTAGTGATTAAATATAAATTCCTAAATTCAAACTCTTTACGTTCTTGGCAGGCACACACAGAGAGAGAACTTTTTTGAACTCAAAACGTGTATTTCCATCAAAATCTTGACCTTTTTTGAATTTTTGATTGTGATGTGACACCAAATTTCTTTAATTTTTTTTTTTTTTTTTATTTTATTCCCCTACACTTCGAGTCGAAACTTTTGTTCATTTAATGATACAAAAAGAGAGAAAGAGAGAGAGAGAGAAATCATTAAAAAATTATCATGTAAATGCTGCTGTTAATTATCGAAATCATTTTTTTTTTTTTTTTAATTCTTAATGAATTTATTTTCTAAAAATAATTTGTTTATTGAAAATTATCATCAAGTTTTATATTACAATGATAAAATTATTTTTTATTTAATTAAAAAATAGTAAACAAGATAAATATTAACAATCTGGTGTGACTGTCGCACAGCACACAACTTTCGATTACATTCGGTAATCGAAAGTTGTGTTCTGTGCTTGTCACACCAGATTTTTCGTGTCGACATATATTTAGTTTCCGCCGATATATTAGATCTATCAAGATGTAAAATTTATAAGTATGGAAAAATATTTATATTTTGTTACCATGGTAACTATTTCTCCTATCTTTTCTATGGAGAACAAGAGTAAAGGAATCTCCAGAAGATTTCAATGACAAAATGAGAATATAAAATTTAAAGAGCATCTAAAAAATAATTGATTTTTGAATTTAAAAAAAAATCGTTGCAGCGAATTTAGATTAAACGCTTCGTGTCAAATTTCAACCTCCTAGCTCTTTTCGTTCTTGAGATATTTGGTTCACAGACAGACCATGTCGCGATAACCACATTTTTTGGATTCAGGGGACCTCAAAACGTGTATATCCATCAAAATCTCGACATCGAATTTTTGACATGAAACCAATACTTTCTCTCTCTATATATTAACATATATATAGAGGTAAAAGAAAGTAAAAACAATTAAAATTTAGAAGAAAGTGTGTGAGTCATTAACATCATGAAAGGAGGAGGGGGAAGAGGTTTCCTCTTGCGTAAATGAGATCAAAGTATCTGGCTGGAGTCTATTTGTCAGCGAAAGAAAAACTCTCGTAAATAAAAAAATAAAAATATCCAGGCAGACAATTTAAACAAATTTTTATCGGATTGCCTGGGAACCGAACACACACCCCATTGCTTATGGGGCCTATTGCATCTCTCACACTTTGCCACGGCGGGGGACGTGGGTTCAAATGTGACACAGTTCATAATTTAAGTGTTTTTTTTTTTAATAAATCAAAGAGTGCATTTTATTTTGCCTTCTAACTTTTTTATATATTCTTTTACAAATCTGTAAAAACTTTTTTATAGAAATTTTTTTTTTTTATTAAATTTATTAAATTCTCTATATTTTGAGTCGTTTATAAGAGAGAGGAGGCCACTTTCAAAACAAAGGTCGAAGTGCCCCCTTTTTATTATTTTTTGTGACAAACTCTCTCTAGGTGTGCTGATGATGGCCTCTGAAGAGGGACCAAAACATTTGAAATAAAATGGAAGTGTTGAGAGGGAAGAAAAAAGGTTACAATTTTGATTAAAATTCAAAAATCAATTATTTTTTAGATGCTCTTTTATGTATATTAACATATATAGATGTAAGAGAAAGTAAAACTAAAATATAACGACACACAAAATCTGGTGTGACACAACTTGCGATAGTGGTCATCCCACCAGATTATAGGTCCCCGGACGGCAGAATTCTTTGTAACCCATTGACCGACTATTTTGTCTATTTCTGAACGAACGTAATACGATGCAAATCGGATTCCACAAAGCCAAAGACGGAAGGGAAGTCCAAGTTATTGTAAAATCGAAATCCTTACAAATAAGCACTCGAATTTATAAATGATTTTTCGGCCCTCTATTTTACATTATATTGCTAGCATCTCCTCGTATCTCATGAGCTGTTTACTCAGCCAACCTGTGTGCACACTTGAAATGCCAAATATTTATTCCCGAAACTAAATAATATTCAGCAAAAATGATTGAACAAATCCTTCTAAAAAGAAAAATCTATCTATCCTTTGATGTTAATTTTTCAATATGATTAATCCAATATATTTTTTTTTTTTTTAATATTTAATAGAAAAGGGGATTTTGAATTTAAAAATAAAATTCCCAATATGCAAATGCCTTTGAATGGAATAGCGATTTCAATTCTTAAATAAGGAATTTGAAATTATTATACAAATATCCGAGTTGATTAAATAGAAGTAAAGGAAGATTGTGTTGTCTCTATCCACCAGATTGCATTCCCAGTTAACATTTAAAAAAATTAAATGAGAACAATCAATTTAATATGAACTATTACCATTATATAATTTTTTTTAATTAAAATTTTATTGCAAAAAAAAAAAATATAGCTCAAGAGACTGCAAGAATAAATGAAATATTCTATTCTTTATTTCTCTGCCCTTTTTGCATCAAAAACCAGAATTAACGAGAAAGAGACCGAGAGAGAGAGAAGCGTGAAATGTTTTTCCTTGTTAAGTAATCGTTTATCTCTAATCAACAATTCCTACGAAGAGACGAGGCTAAAGAGGGGATAATAAAGCTGCAGCTATGCCCATTAGGAATCGATATAGATTCAGAAAATAATCTAATTAGCAAAGTGTCTAACTCTATTTTTTTTTCGAAAATCATTTTTTTGTATTTTCTGTTTAAAAATATAATTCTCCTCATGCCCTGAGCTGGGTAAGAGCATAATTCAAATTTTTCAGTTCGAAAAGTGTCTAACAATGACAATGAAATGTTTTTTGGCTCTCCTGAAAAATAAACAAAAATGGAGTTAGGCACTTTGCTAATTAGAACGTCGATATGTAAATATTGCCTAATATTTATTTATTGAGATCTCGCTTCGGTATCGGAAGTTATTTAGGCAATTTCAGCGCAGACCTGAGAAGTGAAAACTCTATCTCTATGCCAGAACCTAGGGACTGACTTCTAAAATTTATTCAAATTAATAAGAACGAAATCCTAACACGCAGGTGATCAGAAAAACTTGGAGAATGCAAAATCGGGGAATCGAAACGCCCCGACTGGAGCTCGCCTGGAGCTCACGCCACCAAACATACAGCTGTGCAGGCCAGGCGCCTTTCACGGGGGAATAAATTTGAACCAACTATTGAAAAGTTCTTATTGACACCGTTGTAATGAATATATTATCTATTGGGGGTCCAGGCATTCTTATTTAAGCCATTTGGTTTGGTATTTGGTGGCTTAAATAAAATTATCGGACTGTCTGGGGTCTGAACCCGCAAGATGGGTACGCTACCTACTACACCAGGCCCGGGGGCCTTATTATTAATTTAAAATAACGATAGACTCAGCGAGGCCGTGATATTAGAGCCGGCCGGTGACCAAAAAAGTTTGCAAACCGCTACATTAAAGCTTAACAAGGACATAACTACAACTTGGAAAATTAATAAGAGGGTAAAAATGAGAAATGCAGCTGGGGAAGGTTATTTCTTTATTTGGTTAATTAACACAGCTGACGTTTCGGTTCCGTGTTTGAACCATCTTCAGAGCTGGTGAAAAGTCATTTTGAAAGTGTCATAGTGGATTTTATACATTGTTGAAAAATTCTTATATAATAAATATATACACAGTATGAGACGACCAGGTATATAAAAACTTTTATATACCTGGCCGAATTTTTCAACAATGTATAAAATTCACTATGACACTTTTATAATGACTTTTCGCCAGCTCTGAAGATGGTTCAAACACAGAACCGAAACGTCAGCTGTGTTAATTAACCAAATAAAGAAATAACCTTAGCTGCATTTCTCATTTTTATCCTCTTATTAATATTATATAACATCTCAGCTATAAATTGTTTATGCAACTTGGAAAATGTTTTCTTCATATTTTAATGGATTAAGATTTTAAAATACATTTGATCAAATAAGACTCTGAGAAAATTTATCCCCAAATAGAACGCACATAATTTTCATAAAGGCAGCCAGCATGGAATAAAAATATTTTTGAATATCGACGACGTTTCGGGCACGCTTCTTTCCCATCTTCAGGACGATCTAAGCAACATTAACCTGAAGATGGAAACGATGCATTCCCGAAACGTCGACGATATTCCAAGCCAACATCCACCTGCTCCTGGTTAATTATCACTCATCCATCGAATTTCTTCTTTCGAAATAAAATTAGTTTTTTTGTAAGCAACATTTCAATTTGAATAAAGCATCGATCTGAGAGATGCTCGCCTCGTCATCAATGACAAATTTATTTGCTTCTATAATAAAAATACTTGAACTTATTTGCGTCTTTTTTTGTGGTGGTCTGATGTTTTGTTAAAAAAAAAAATCAAGTTAAATATAAAAATCATATTGTTTTTTTTTTTTTTTAAGTAAAATGATATGATAAAAAGTGTGATGGCCACTCTAGTGGCAATGTTCTCCCAATTCAAGGCCAAGGCCATGCATTTTCGATATAAACCCTACCAAAAAAAATGCTGCCTATTTATTTAATATAATTAATAGAGTGAGAGGGAAATGATAATGTCTTTATGACGTCGATGGTTATTGAGAGAGCCACCAAGAGGGTTGTAGAGAGGGAGGGACGATAATTATAATAATTCTTTAATGGAATTGAGTGCGCCAGTTCAGGAAAAGCATGGCTTTTTAATTGTGGTTATTAACCCAATGAATGGAAACTTTTTAATCCTGTAATCTCCAGGTCGCATGTCATAAAGATCCTTCCCGAAGATTTGAATTTAGAACTTTTTCTTTTGGTGGGCACCACACCCATTCAGGGGGGGAGGGGAGCTCCGCTCTTGTTAAGAATACAAATGTTTGATGCTAACTTCTAATAAATAAATATGAAGTACGTTATCAATGTTCGTGTCATACATGATTGAATGTTTATTTGTATGCCTGTATTGACAGCCTACAAGCTCTGAGGATGGTCGTAACCAAGATCGAAACGTCAGTTCTTTTATTTACTCATCAAAAAAAAAAAAAAAAAAACATCTATATAATCGGGAACAATTTGACAGCAATAACATCAGTGCCAAAACTTGGATCGTTCAAATCTTGAGATCGAATATTTTTTTGATCGCGGTAACTAGCCTATTATTAATTTTAACGAAATTTTTAGTTCAAGTCCAGTAAATTAACAATCAAACACATATAAACGAGTAGATCTATTCTTGGACTGCTGAAGAGGTGTTATTTTCAAAGAAGACAAAACAATTTAATTAT
>JAKCPI010017043.1:0-10117 GCA_023213315.1 Euborellia annulipes
TGCCGAGAGAATTATAGACCGAAAACTCCTCAAACTACGTCGATTTCTTTTTTCGGCAAGGGTGTAGGAAGGGAAAACAAAATTTTTATTTTATATATTCGTAAATTCAATATAACTATAGCGCGTTTCGATTACCAAAAGTAAGAGAAAATTGTGTGCCGTGCGGTCAATCACACCAGATTTTATAATATACTTATGGGACAAGCGGCGGATACAAGGAAGGTAAAGTGACAATTTTCACCTCCACCCCGAGATTTGAAAAAAATGGTTTTTTTTTTCGAAAAAAAGTTATTTTTAATGTAAAAATTTAAAAAATTAATATTTGATTTGTATTTATATTCTGCAAACAAGTACAGAATGCGCCTTAGATTATTTAGAGGGGAAAAATTGTGTGCGTGCAACCAGTCATTACCTGATTCTCTCTGAGCAACACCCCTGGATCCGTTTCGTTAGGGATCCAGGGCCGGATCTAGGGGGGCAGGAGGTAAATAAGGCAATTAAAGTAAAATTTACTTAAAAAAAAGGTAAAATGATATGAATTTTAGAAGAAAATTTTAAGGAGTGGGCGGCAAATTAAATTCTGCCCCCCTAAAAAATCTCCTAGTTCTGGCCCTGATGGGATCATAAATATAGGGTTTTACTTAAATTTATATAATTCAATCCTATTTGAATCCATAAAAATTTAGGAGAAAATATAGAAATTTTTTTAGATGTAAATAGGCATTAAAAATAAAAAAATAAGAATAATAAATTAAAAAATCTCACCTAATATTGTTTAAAATATTATAAAATTAACTAGACTTGTAAAAAACGAATAAAAATAAATCTAATAATGAGAAAACAAATATAAATCTCTGAAGATGAACAAATCGAACGACAATCAGCCAACAACACATGAATGGCCGAGAAAGAGATAAAGTAGAGCGCTACTTTTGCGCCGAGAAAGGAGACCGAAAACACCATAGTTACTCTTATCCCCACACCTTCATATGCAGAGGTTTCTAGAATCATCTCCATCAATTTTGATGTGAAAAATTATCTATTTATTCACACTCATGTTAAATTATCTTTTTAATTTGATATTATTTTTTTATTTTGGATACAGATGAGAGATACTTATAAAACGAAAAAGCATATTCAAAATAATTAATAATAAAATAATTTTCATTCTATATTTGATCCATAAGAGTCAGTCTTTTTACGATTATATAATAAAAGTGAAAAGGATTAAAAAAGGAAAATAAATACCTAGGAAAGTGAAGATAAGGTTGGAGGTCGGCGTTTATAAAATGGAAATAATGCGTGGAGAAAAGACATCGTGGATCAGTTGTCAAGAGTGCAGAGAGAATTTCTTTTGGGAGCTTCTTCTCTTTTTGCTTTCCTGTTGTTCACTGACAATGGGGACTCATACTGAAGGTGGCGACGCCGGCAACTAGCGTGGAACAAACGAAACAATAGTGTCACGTGACATCAATGCTGCTCTGCTATTGGTCAAATAAATCCAAGGAATTAATTTAAAAAAAAATCTGGTGTGACTGGTCACACAGCAAAGAACTTTCTCTTACCTTCGGTAATGAAAATATGTGATCTGTGCTTGTCACACCAGATTTTTTGTGTCGACATGTATTTAGTTTCCGACAGTAGGGTACAATTGAATTCAAGATGTAAAATTTATAAGTATGGGAAAATATTTATATTTTTGTTACCATGGCAACCACTTCTCCTATCTTCTCTATGAAGAACAAGAGTAAAATGGTCTTCAGAAGATTTCAATGGCAAAATGAGAATATACATTTGAAAGAGCATCTAAAAAATCGTTGGTGCAAATTTTGAGAAAATCGAAAAAACTGAAAAACTACATCAGTAAAGTACAGTGAGCGCCACAATTAATTCCCCACTTGATAGCTTTAGCGTTAAATATATGGTGTAAAGTGAAATAATTTTAATGACCGAAAAGGTGAAACGTAAATTAAATTTATTAATTTAAAAAGCAATGGACAAAGAATATTATGATTTTTAATTTGGCATCCCTGCTAAGTGTTTTTTTTTATGCACATCATTTATCATCAATCATTTATATTTTTCTTGATGTATCAAATAATCTTACTTTAACCAAATTGAATTATTTAATTGTATTAAAATGAATGACAGAATGAACGACGAGAGCTACGATGCATTTGATTCCGAAATACAAGAGTTGCCTTCACATTTCTTTAATAAAAAATGTAATAAAATTTTAATGGAAACGGATAATGAAGATTGCATCCTTTTTCAACAACTCGATTTATTTGCATTAGGATTCCCAATTATGGAAGAAATTCGACGCCAGGGGAAATTATGTGATGTTACATTAAAGGTTTGCTTATATTTTTTTATATATTCATATATAAGTTCATGATTGACTTTAAAAATTAAAAAAAAAAACAAACAATTCTCTCTATATATATCAACAAATATATATAGAGATAAGAGAAAGTAAAAATATATATGTTATACTCCCCTCTTTGCCTGCTTTTCAAGAAAATTTGTAAAATATGACAATAAACAATAATAAATCAATCAATTGGCATTTAATGTCAGAAGACTTCATTTACAATAATATTCTAAAAAACGAGTACCAAAGCTATGACTTTTCCGTTTCATACATTCAAAATCTTTAT
Organism: Euborellia annulipes; assembly: GCA_023213315.1. Taxonomy (NCBI): domain Eukaryota; kingdom Metazoa; phylum Arthropoda; class Insecta; order Dermaptera; family Anisolabididae; genus Euborellia; species Euborellia annulipes. The sequence continues at coordinate 2,661 of JAKCPI010017043.1, forward strand.
TACCTATCATTTGTTAATAATATATTCATTTATTTTCTTAAGGGTCCTGTAAACGTTCAAAATTATTTGTCAAATTTTACTTATTTATCAAAAAAGGAAAAGACGTTGGTCAAGACTCAAGAGAATGGTTGAAATTAAGATGTATATCATAAAAATTTGTTAAAAGAAATGTTGTCTCTTGGCGTGCAAGACGTCGAATGAGGATTTGTTTGACAAACATGCACGTACAGTGACGGGACAATATTAAGTCCCACCCATGCGTTTTCTACGTGTGATTATTTCATGGTTTTTTAAAAAAAAATATTATATATTTTTTAATGGAAACTTTCATGTTTCAAACCTAGAAAATTTCCAATAAATATTTTCATCTTCTTTTTTAAAAACAATGAAATAATCACATGGGTGGGACTTAATATTGTCCCTCACTATACATACAAACGTACGTGTTAGTCAAATCATCAATCCAGATTTCTGTCAAACACATCAAAGTTTGACAAACACGCCAATTCGTCAAATTATTTGGTCGTTAACAGGGTCCTTTAGCATTTATCCTAACAAAAATTAAAATTCTGACAGATTTTTAGTGAGAAGAGTCCTTGTGCCGGACACTTTTAAGAGGGATGATCACACAGATAGTATATAGGCATTTCACTGTGCTCGTCGACGTTTTGAGTGCACTTCCTCAGGACAGAGCAGCTGTCAATTATAACAATTAGGTGTCATTTGTTGGTTGTGTTGTGTTATTTTAACATTTGGATTGCTTTAACAACATCTTGTATTGAATCTAAGCATACCTTATAATTAATTATTCATTGTGATTCTAAATGTTAAAATACCTCAACTAATGATATCTAATTGTTATAATTGGCACTTGAGGAAGAGGGTGATTAGCACTCGAAACGTCGACGAGCACAGTGAAATAAAATAGCGTTTTATTTCTCGTCCTGGCTGGATCAATAATATATACAATCTCCAGCCAAAGAAAATGTATATTCACGAGTTCGTTCATTCACTCCCTTTCTGTTTAATCAGCCAGCATCTCCACAAAGATGGAATTTATTAAAAACATCTTTGATTATTTAGCTAAAGTTTGGACAACTCCAGTATCCACTGTCCCAATAAGAAATTCTTAACCGTTTAAATATTTATTAGAAGATTGTTTTTCCCTTTATTTATAAACATTTTATATATATATAAATTTAATTTGAATTTAAATTTTTCAGGTTGAAGAACAATCGTTCAGTGCTCATCGTATTGTTTTAGCAGCTACAATTCCTTATTTCCATGCAATGTTTACTAATGATATGGCAGAAAGCAAACAACGTGATATAGCAATCCAAGGAATTGAATCTTTGTAAGTTTAAAATTAAACGAGAGAAGTTAAGCCCTGCAGATAGATCCTTAATAAGTTTATTGTCCTAACTACATTAGATAAAATACACTTAAATTACGAAGGGAAATATATATATATATATATATATATATATATATATATGCGAAGATAAGTTTTCTCGGGTTGTGTCGCGTGTGATGTTGAGATTTACTCGACGTTTCGGCTCTCCTTTTGGAGCCATTTTCAAGAGTATGGAATTAGGGGGGAATTGTTGGGGTGGATTGTTTACGGGGTCGCAGTCTTGCTGGTCCCCAGGTCAATTTGGATGCCTCAGAGGCTTGGTTTGGTCTCTGAGAGCAGGAGGAAGGTTGAGTGTGTGTAATTGCGTTTGTGTTCGGTTTGGGTTGACTACGGGGCCTCAGTCTGCCTCCCAAACCAATAACACATCGACTATACTTGATATGTATATGCGAAGATAAGTTTTCTCGGGTTGTGTCGCGTGTGATGTTGAGATTTACTCGACGTTTCGGCTCTCCTTTTGGAGCCATTTTCAAGAGTATGGAATTAGGGGGAATTGTTGGGGTGGATTGTTTACGGGGTCGCAGTCTTGCTGGTCCCCAGGTCAATTTGGATGCCTCAGAGGCTTGGTTTGGTCTCTGAGAGCAGGAGGAAGGTTGAGTGTGTGTAATTGCGTTTGTGTTCGGTTTGGGTTGACTACGGGGCCTCAGTCTGCCTCCCCAAACCAATAACACATCGACTTGGGGAGGCAGACTGAGGCCCCGTAGTCAACCCAAACCGAACACAAACGCAATTACACACACTCAACCTTCCTCCTGCTCTCAGAGACCAAACCAAGCCTCTGAGGCATCCAAATTGACCTGGGGACCAGCAAGACTGCGACCCCGTAAACAAACCACCCCAACAATTCCCCCCTAATTCCATACTCTTGAAAATGGCTCCAAAGGAGAGCCGAAACGTCGAGTAAATCTCAACATCACACGCGACACAACCCGAGAAAACTTATCTTCGCATACATCCGGTCGCGGAAACCAAACCGAACACAAACGCTTCCAGAACATATATATAGATGGACCATGTTACGCAATTGTGTGTCAAGCGCCAGTTACCGAGATTTAAGAAAATTAACATTAAAGTTTTTGTTTTGATTAGATTATATATCATTTTTTCTGTCAATTGTGCAAGTAAATACTGTAATTATAGCAGATGTTCATAAATTATTTATAAAAATTCGACTAATTTAGAGAATAAACAATAAAATATAAAAAATGGTCATCTATGGCCATTTAGACCTCTTTGCTATTTATTTAAATTGATTGGTAACAAATTCAATTGAAATTAAAGAGCGGAAATTATAATTTCTTTAGATTACTAGTTTTTATAACTTTTTGAATTTCTTCTCAGGGGGGGGGGGGATCGCCCCCACCGCCCCCCTTTAATCCGCCCTGCGTGTTAGGTACATAAATCATTTTTGCAAAATGAAAATTCTGCATTGAAATATTATAAAAATAATTTTAAGCTTTTACATTAAATATAAATTTTTTTAGGACATATTTCATAAAAAATATTATTAATTATAGCATTTGAAACAATATTCCGTGCTTAACTCAATTTTTAATTTTTTGGCGCTTGACACACTAATGCGTAACAGGGTATATAATATATATTGTATGTTACTGATGGAGTTTGAAATGAGATATTCACTGTTCCAATAAATAATATTAGGTAAACCATGTTTAAAAGATAGAAAGGGACTAACATACATCCCGCAGGATCCGTTATAGCACTGCTGATAAGAAATAAAAAAGTCTGGTGCGTCTGACCACACAGCGCAAAACTTTCTTTTATCTCCGGTATTCAAATGTTATGTCATGTTCTGACACCAGGTTTTTTTTATCGAGATATATTTCGTTTCAGATTGTTAAGTGTAATTAGGGAGAATATGAGAATATACAAAGTCCCACCCAGGAGATCTTTACATGTGATTATTTCATTGTTTTCATGGTCCAATCCATTCCCTTTGATACTCTCTAATAGCGGTGGTTTCTGTACATGTTCATGTTCACATTCCTCAAATACATGTTTTGCTTTAATTTTTATATATTTTTCTATTTCAGAGCATTAGAAGCGTTAATAAACTTTGCGTACAGTGGACGTATTATAATCGACACGAATAATGTCCAATCTCTCATGGTTGCCGCATCTTTTCTTCAATTACAAAAAGTCAGAGACGCTTGTGCTGATTTTATAAAGAAAAGGTGATTTTCTTCTTTCTTTTGATTTTTTCAAATTATTTTTCAAATTTTTTTTTTTTTTTTTTTCTTTCAGATTCCATCCGTGCAACGTTTTAGGAATTCGTACCTTTGCGGACCAACTCTCATGCACCCATCTTGTCGAAGAGGCGGATAAATATGTTCAACAATATTTTCATGATGTCTCTCTCTCCGATGAATATTTAAATCTTACTAAAAATCAATTACTCGATATCGTTCGTCGAGATGAATTACATATCATTTCAGAAGAGCAGGTTCGTTATTACTACTTGGCTAAAAACTTTAGTTTTGGGGGTGCGTAAAAAAATCTCGGCTTTTTTCTCTCTCTATTCTCTTTAGTTGCCTAAAATAGAGGCGGCAAAGCCAATTCGATCCGGATTTCTTTAACTATAACGTAAATATAAAAGAAATTCTTGGCTGGGGTTTTGTATATGATTTAAAACAACATGCAGAGGTCCCGACTTACCCCCTTAGGAAAAATATCTAAAACAACTAGGGAATTTTCTCGGTCAGCACCGTCTAAAAGCATTTATTTATCGAAGGGTGCACATTTATATATTTTTAGGGTGGCTATAGATCTGGAAAACCTTAAAAACCTGGAAATATCAGGGAAATTTATCTCGTCTTCTAAAGCCATGTCAAATTAGTTTTTGTTATTGTTATTAATCATTAATTTTCTTTAAAAAAGAACATACATTTCTTTGTTATCAATTTTGCACAAAAAATGGCTTTACTTTTTTTTTATAAAAAAAAACATTCCACTTTTTCTCATTCATTCTCACACTCACACACACATTCCACAGTCTTTTCGGCAACTGAGGCCATTTTAAGACTTTAGACGATAACCGTTGTAGAGAATATATCTATTGTGGGGTCAGGCATTTCTATTTAAGCCATCTGGTATCCAAATGGCTTAAATAAAATCATCGGACTGCCTGGGTCCGAACCCGCGACGTTTGGTATAGGAGGGAGGCGCGCTACCGACTACTCCAAGCCCATGGCTTTACTTGAAGTAAATAAAATTAATTTCAAACGATTTCTTGAGACAAAATTATATATCCTTAAGAATTTTCAATATTAATGCTTGTATCAAGAAAATTTTCATAAGAAAAGTATTTTTTTCTCAGTGTCAGACAGATATCAGTGATTGAGTAAAAAGTGACTCGTCTCGTCATCGATATTTTTTGGTTCATTATTCAATCATTGATTGAAAAAATAAATTTGTTAATGCTTAAAAGATACACGAAAAGTTTTTGGCTGCTCAATTTGTTAAGAAAAAGATCAAAAATCAAAACTTTAGACATCTTAATTACACGAATAAAAATGTTAAATCATGGAAATATAGAAAAATCTTTCTAGAAAACCTGGAATTAATTACCCGAGAAATTTCAAATTATTTCTCTGTACTCACCCTGTTTTTAAGTGATATCCAATAGCTTCGAACTTTTTTTTTCTAAGGGAACCGAACCCGGGTAGGTCCGGAGGATTCCTGCAAGTTGTTTTAAATCATATACGAAGCCCCAGTCGAGAATTTTCTCAAGTTGTTTTGATATTTAAGGTCCAGGAAAAAAAAAAAAAACCAGCGGCTGTTTTCCACGTTAAAATAATTGCGAAATCAAGGGGCAAGATTTTAAGCGAAGAAGCTCGGGGTTACTTGTCGGGGAAATGATTTATTGGCAAATGCCTAACGCAATCCATCCTCAGTGCATTAAATTATACGATTGTGGAGTGTTTTTTCTTAATTAGGAGTATAAAACGACATGAGAAGCCAGGAGAGGATAACATTTGGTGAGCAAGTTACTGAGGGAAAAATTATATCTTTATATATATACGATACAATTAGTAATACACTAAAACAAACAATTTCCCCGCAATGGCATGCTAGGCGCGTGGACGTTCTAATACTGAATTAGTATTACTATTTTAGTATTAGAACGTGGACGCCTCGCATGCCATTGCGGGGAAATTGTTTGTTTTAGTGTATTACTAATTGTATCATATATATATATATAAAGATATAATTTTTCCCTCGCCAAAGTATTATCCTCTCTGGCTTCTCAAGTCTTTATAATATAGAAAAAACACTCCACAATTGTACAATTCAATGCACTGAGGATGGATTGCGTTAGGCATTCCGAAATATTATTTTAACGTGGAAAACATTCGCTGGCTTGTCTTTTCTCAATAACCTTATGAATCGTCCCAGCATATTTAATTTCTTCTATTTTAATATTTATTTAAAATTTTGTTCTTGATTAAATAAAATACGGTAACCGTTGTATTTCTTCTATTTTTATAGAAATCTGGATTGAATTCGTCTTGCCTCCTCTAAATTAATAAAGGGAATGGAGAGGGAAAAAACCCTATTTTGAAAATGATTGGGAAAGCCTGGTGTAGATGGATGAACGTGTAATGAAAATGCTGGAGGAATTTTCAGGCCAAATTTTATTCCACGACGTTTCGGGGGACACAACGCCTCCCTTCATCAGGACTAATTTGTTTGTGGAATAAAATTTGGCCTGAAAATACCTCCATTTGTCGTTCATCTATTCTTCAATTCAAATTCAATGTGAAATTGAATCTCTTCTATTTTTCAAAGGCATTAAACGAATATCTATTGAATAGAAAGGTCCTTCGTATGTGGGTCCAACTTGCCTGGACAGGTTTGATACTTCACTCTATACATGATTGATATAGAAAAAGAAAGTAATTCAATCAGAGGAGCAGAGATTTATTTTGGCAAACGCAACGAGAGAAAAGTAAAATTTGTTTCGATGAGGGAGAGGAGAGAGAGAGAGAGATCCCTAACAAGTGCGAGGAGAGTATATAGCTTGGCTTGGCTGATCAAGATAATGATTTTATATATAAATGCAAAATATTAATTATAAATTATATTTCAGTTTGCTTATTGATCATATTGTAATTAAATTAAATCAACGAAATAGAAATAGAATGCGAAATACCTTTAGAAGGGAGGAGGGAAGGTCAGCGAAGAGCCCCGTGCCGAGAGGACGCCGCCATGATGCCCGATGCACTTGGCACAAACAACACAGACGAGGTGTAAATGTCGCGGAGCCCGGGGGGCGACTAACGAGCTGGCGTCTTCCAGGGATAGGCAAAGTTATTGACCAATCATAAGACGAGATAATCAGGATATCTGCTAGGCATCGAGTCCGCCAATTTAGAAGGGGTGGGGGTGATGACGTATTAACCCCCAAGCGATTATTAAACAAATACCCAAATAGCTTGTGGGGGGCGCGCCAGAGCTATTAAAATAAATATTATTAGTGTTTTAAATAAAAGGAATAATTTAGATAGGAAAAAATACACCCCCTCTTTAATACATGTTTAATTGTATATACCATGAATTACTTTCTCTTTGTTAAATATAATTATGTACTGTACTGCGGTACACAAAACGTCTGGTGTGACAAGCACAGAACACAACCTTGAATTAGCGAAGGTCGGGGATGGGGGTAGGGAACCTAGGAACCGGGAAGTGAGTCGGATTTTTTCCCATCTCTTTTATTATTTCACCCTTTTGTTTTTTAGGTGTTTGAAGCTATAATGCGTTGGGTGAAAAAGGAACAAAAATGCAGAGCCCAAGACTTACCCGAGCTGTTATCGAACGTGAGGATGCCTCTGCTCACACCACATTATCTCGCAGATCGAGTTGCGTCTGAAGAACTGATCAGAGGATCTCATCAATGCAGGTTGTTGCAGCTTGAAAATACAAAAAAATCCATTATTTAAACCATACATTGTGAGGGTCAATGCATTACCATCTTTTATATGGACCCTGTTATGCATTAGTGTGTCAAACGCCAAAAAAA